>JAYMFT010028834.1:0-16092 GCA_038088735.1 Panulirus argus
AAGATGGAGCAGAAGATAGAGCCAAGCGGGGAGTGCTCATCTCCTTGAAAGCTCAGACCTGGGAGTCCCTATGCGTGAATGTAACCAAGATGAGAAGAATGGAGAAAAAGGTAGTATGTTTAAGGAGAGAAACATGGATGTTCTGGCTCTGAGTCAAACAAAGATCAAGGGTAAAGGGGAAGATGGTTTAGAAATGTTTAAGGAGTGAAGTCAGGTGTTGGTAAGAGGACAAGAGAAAATTTTTAAGGGAACTTAAGTAGTTTTGGATACCTTGGAGTGGATGTGACAATAAATGGAGACATAGAGGCAGATGTGAGTCATAGGATAGGTGAGGGGTTGAAGGTTCTGGGAGCACTGAAGATTGTGTTGAATGAGAGATTATTATCTGGGAAGGCAAAAATGAGCTTGTATGAAGATATAGTGGACCTAACAGAAATATATGGTTACGAGGCAGGGGCTATAGATAAGGTTGAATCAAGGAGGGTGGATGTGTTGGGAATGAAATGTTTGAGGATCATATGTGGTGTGAGTTGGTTTGATTGAGTAAGTAAAAAATGGGTAAGAGAGAGGTGTGGTGATAAAAAGAATGTGGCTGAGAGAGCTGAAGATGGTGTACTGAAATGGTTTGGACATACGAAGAGAGTGACTGAGGAATAGTTGACAAAAAGGATATATATGTCAGAAGTAGAGGGGACAAGGAGAAGGACGAGACCAAAATGAAGATGGAAGGATGAAGTAAACAACATTTTAATTAAACTAGGCCTGAACATGCAGCAGGATGAAAGGCGTGCACACGATAGTGAATTGGAACAATGTGCTATACAAGGATCGACGTGCTGTCAGTGGACTGAACTAGAGCATGTGAGGAGACGGGGTAAGCTATGGAAAGGTCTGCGGGGCCTGGTTGTGGATAGCGAGCTGTGGTTTCGGTATATTGCACATGACAGCTACAGAGTGGATGTGAGCGAATGATGCCTTTCTTCGTCTGTTCTTGGCTCTATCTCACCAACACGGTGAACGGTGATCAAGTATTGCTTATATATCACGTGTTACCGGACTCCGCCTGCTCAAGGTTACACCGCGAGTGAAAAGTTACTTTTGGCAAGGCTGTATTATTGGGAAGACTTGCCACTCCAGAGAGGTCTACATTTCCTTGCTGCTGGAAATGGCGCACTTTGGTATGCAAGAACCTTTAGAAAGTCCTGGGTAACACCATAGAAATTGGTCCTGGTTAATTCTTTCTTCGTCTGTTTCTTGGCGCTACCTTGCTGGCGCAGGGGGCGGTGATCGGGTGTGGGGAGAAGAGAATGTATGTTATCTTTTTTCTTCTCATTCATGCACTTGTGCTGTTTCTTGTAGGGCGGGGTGACGTCGGAATGGATGAACGCGAGCAAGTATGAATATGTAAATATGTATATATCTATATTTACGTATATATATATAGATATATATATATATATATATATATATATATAGAGAGAGAGAGAGAGAGAGAGAGAGAGAGAACTTGATTCATGTGATGAGATTTTTATGTCATAAATACTCGTTACAGTGCACAGGAAATCTGATACAGTGAGTTCCTTACAGTACACGTGCAGGAGATGAACAAGGTCCCCAGGGACTGGGAAACGCTGTAACTATTAACTGGACCAACTGACCATCAGTTGGCTACCAATTGGAACGCCATTAGTGACATATTCCTCCTCTTGACCCGTCGTCAATTTGGCCATCAGCAGCCCAGCCTTCAGCTGATTCTCCAAAACAACTCCATGTTTTTCCGTCTTCCTTTTTGCTGACAGCTTAATTGGCCTCTCTCACCCAGCCCATCAGCCTGCTTGTGGCTCTCTCTCTCTCTCTCTCTCTCTCTCTGCTACCGCTATTGTCATTTATCTTCTTATGTCTCACGCTACACCTTCGTCGTTTCGCCCTGACTTTTCATTTTCGTGCACGCAGCTTCTATCGTCACTGGTGTATCCCATCTCTGTTTATCGTAAGCAAGGTAACGTCGTCAGCGTCCCCCCACACCTTCATCGCCCTGTGCCTTATCTTTATCACTATCTGCAACCCATCATCTCCTCCCCCCCGCCCCACCCCACCTCCTCACTGCCACAGCGAACCCTCACCCTCCACCTACCTCCTCCTCCCCTTGTCTTTATAACCTGTTCAACCAGCACACCTTTAATGTTTCCACCCTTCACCGACGCCAGAGTAACTCTTCCTTACCCTTCCTGTCAGTCTGTGCCATCATCACGGTTGGGTGGCCGCTAGCACCATTACTGATGATGCTGCCTCTACCATCACCTCCATCATCACACAGCAGGATGTACAGCCAAGAAACCAGCGTCATCCTCACCACTATCACCACTACCATCACCGCTACCGCCACCACTGCCACCATCACTACAGCAGCCACTACGTCAACTGCTATCACAGCATTCACAATTCTCGCCAGTGTTGCAGATGCTACTACCATTGCCACTGGCAATGGTAGTAGGTAGTAGTCACCTCTGCTCCCGTCTTCTTCTCGCCACGAGCACAGTATTGGTGAGCAATACTGTGATCACCATAACAATTACCATCTCCAGAGTTAGTATCCTCACCAGTACTGTAGCAGGTATTCTATCCACTGCCACCACTATCACCAGTCTGCACCATCATCACCATCCCCAATACCACTGTAATCGGTAATACGGAAACCACCAAGATTGTAACCATCAACACCACCACTGCAACATCGTTATCACCACCACCACCTCTGCAACCGTCGTTGCCACCACCACCACCACGATCCCAGTCACCATCATCATCATCATAATAATAATATAAATCATCACCACCTCCAGTACCACCTCTCCTCCACCAACACTACCACCAAAACATCATCCACTTCGCCACTACCACTTCCTCAAACATTACCACTTCTTCCACCACACTACCACTGCCACCACTAACACCCTCTCAAACCTTGTGAGTACTAGCCCCTCATCCAGTACCACACCCATCATCACCCATGAAAAAAAGCACTGCCATCACTACCACATCTCTCAACCACCACCATCCATCTCCTCCAGCTACACTAGACCGGCGCTGCTACCAGTATCACCCACCTTTGTCACTGCCACCACTACACCGTCACTACTATCACTACCACCCACTTAGTTCATCACTATAAATACCACCACCACTACACTACCACTATATCTCCCCATAACCACAACACGCTGCTACCAGCAGTACCATCACTGCCACCTACCTCAGCCACCACCACAACCACCACCACTCACCTCAACCACCAGCCACTCACAGCCACCCACGCGCCACCCCTACCACCGTCATCAGCCCGCCTCAATCGCTGAGGGAGGCTCGGCAGAGCGCCTGTATGGAAATTTGGAATCCCGGTTTGATTTGCATTACCATTTACATAATGTTGGTTTTCTTTCCGCAGGTGGCAGCGCCGAGCTCGCGCGGGCGGATCAAGGCAGGGACGGGCGACTCTAGCAAGGCCGCCGTTCCAGTCCAAATAAACCCATAAATAAGTTGAGCGATTCTGGAGGTGCGATGGCCGATGGCGAAGGCTCTCGGAAGCCTTCGGAAGGCTGATGAAAGAATAGACGTTCGGTGAATTGTGCTCAAGTTTTCTCTCACGGAAAATGAAAGCGGTGAAGAGGGTGACGGGCAACTGTTCCACCACAGGGGAGTACCACCACCACCACCACCATCATCGTCAGACGATCCGGCTCTCCTCGTCGAGCAGGGCCGTCTGCCGGGGGGGTAAGGCCCTCTACCACGCCCATACGTCCTCGGCCAAGACGGCATCTGCAGGCACCCGTGACGTAGGTGCTGACGTTACACCTAAACTGACCAATAGGATAGTTTACGGCGTCCCTGTCTTGCTCTCACTGGTCCTGTACCTCAACACTCTCCACGCAGGCTTCGTCTACGATGACCAGTAAGTACCACACTTTTGTTTGTTGACAGAACATCCTCATGTGCTACTGTCTTCCAACTTCTGGATTACCCTGTAGGTCTACTGTCTACTGACCACACGGTAAACCTGGTAGTCTACTGTCCTCTGACCTCTGGATTTAGCCCTTGTAGTCTACTCTCTCCTGACCTCAGGATAACCTTGGTGGCTTACTGTCTTGTGCCATCAGGGTTACCCTTGGAAATCTTCTGTCTCCAGACCTCCGGAGGTAATCCTGGTGGTCTTCTGTCTCCTAACCAAAGGGTAACTCTTGTGGTATACTGTCTCCTGACTTCAAGGTGACCCTGGAATTCTGTTGTCAGCTAATCTCAGGATAACCCTGGAACTGTGTTGTCTGCTGACCTGAAGATGACCCTGGAAGCCAATCGTCTGTTAGCCTCAAGGTGAAGTCAGAGGTCTTCTTATCAACAAAACTTTGTTGGTTGACGTATTTTTGTAGTGAACAAAGAGTGCGGTGGTGAGCACTGTATGGCATATTTATTTACATAGTTGGTTCAGCTGATGTAAGGAAAGTTTGTTTCTAACTTCGGCCTTCCCGTTCAGCATATAAATAGAGTCAAATAAGTCTTCCCTTAAAGTTTTGGGTGGCCAATATATCTTTGCACTAAAGCTTGCGTATATATTTCGTTATATACGTATATAATGTACTTTTTTGAATTCGTGTAAGAAAAGTTTTGGGACAAAGTTCGGCCGTCTACGCAGCTCACAGTCATGAGAGAGACCTATAATTACACTTGATAACTTTATCGAACTTTCAAGTATTTTAAGAGCTTTAGTTTGGCTTAGAAGTTGCTATACTCTCTCACCGGAGAAGTCTCCGCACTGCGATTGAAAAGAAACACCACATTTAACGCATTTCAGAATCGTTCCACTGAGTAGGTAGACAGAATTGTTGATGCTGGTTTGAGCATTAGCTGGGAGAACCTTCCCCCATTCCCCTCTCCTCCTAACCCTGAGCCGTGGGACCTGCCAATATAGCGACGTCTGGCTAATCTGATGCATTATTCAGGGCTCCATCATGAGGGTAATGGCACCACAACCTCACCAGGCACTGGTTGCTCCCCTTGGCACTACACCCTCACCACTCACCATGCATTGGTTACTTCCCTTGGAACCGCAACATCACCACTCACAAGGCACTAGTGGCTTCCCTTGGCGCCACAGGCTCACCACTCATCATGCATTGGTTACTTCGCTGGGCACCACAGCCTCACCGCTCACCAGACACCGAGTACTTCACTTGGCTGAGAATACTACAGACCTTTGGGGTGGCAGAAAATGAAATGAAAGGAACTTAGGAATAATGACTTGTGCTGCATGTGAATTTCTATGTATCAGTAAATGTTTCTAGATCATATACTTATTTGTGCATTAAGTAAAACTTTTCTTGGTGTTCTTTTTTCCCAAAAATGCCCGTAGATCCTAGAAACACACACACACACACACACACACACACACACACACACACACACACAGACACACACACACAATACATTACGTGTCAACTGGCAGTTTAGGCAAATATTGGAGGCCGATATTCTCGGTGGCTACAGCCTTCCCCTTGTCTTCCTAGAGTTGCTTGTTTTCCTAGTTTTACCCTTGTCTTCCAAGTTCTCCTTGCCCTTCTAGATTTACTCTTGTCTCCCAAGATCTTTTCTTCGTTGCTTCGCTTCACCCTTGTCCTCTTAGTTCTCCTCGTCCTTCTTGCTTTGCCCTTGTCTATCCATTTCTTCTCTTCCTCTTAGCGTCACCCTTGCCATCAAGGCTTCACCATTGTCCTTCTAGTTTCACCTTTGTCTTCCTAGCTTCTCTTGTCTTCCCAACTTCACTCTTGTTGTCCTAGTTCCTCTTGTCTTCCTAGCTTTACCATCGTTTTCCTAGTTCCTCTCGTCTTCCTGGCTTCTCCCTTGCTCCCGTATTTCCCCATTTTTGCTTCGTGTAACCTCCCACTTCGCTTGTCCTCCTGGATTTTCCGTCTACCTATCTAGTTCCTCGAGTCCCCGTTCCCTTATGGTACCTGGTCATGGAACTCAGTTCCTCCCCTTCTTTCTATACTCTGTTTTCTTAGATCACTTCGTCCTGTGAGCACATGCTGTGCACATTCATTCCGTCCTGCCAGGGACTTTTCGTGGGAACTTGTCAACAACAGTCCCTAAGACAGGCCGCTTTGCCTTTCATTTCACGAAAACCTCTTTTTTTTTCTCTCTCTCTCTCTCTCTCTCTCTCTCTCTCTCTCTCTCTCTCTCTCTCTCTCTCTCTCTCTGTCTTTTAAGTAAATATTATTCTTTCAGTGTTCATGCGACGTTCAAAGTGTCACCGGGTCACCGGTGTAAAAGAGGATTGGCGTTTATATTACGTAAACACCCGAACCTACCTACCTTTATGCAAAAGAAAATGTTTAAATTCTTCACCAGGTTTAATGTATCCATAGTTCTCTTTTGTTAAATCTGCAAAAAAAAAAAAAAGCTCATTATACGGATCTATGAGGTTGTGAATGCAGATTTCTGTGATTTCACCGCCTGAATAACCTTGGGGGGAGGAAGGGGCAGGGGAGAGGGTGTCAAAGGGGAGGGGAGCTATACCTTGAAAATGTGAGTTATAAATTTACATATGTTTAAGAATTCTTCAGCCTCCTCTGTTATGGTTATACGAACCGAGGAGAGGAAATTGCTTTCCCTCCCTCATCTCTCCCTCCTCTCCCCTCACACCCCTACCGTTCTTGTCTCTTCTGTTTTTACTCTTCCCTTATCCTCTTTATCTCTCACCTCCCCTGTGCACCCATTCTCTAGTCGTTCTTTATTTTCATCAGGACCTCTCTGCTTTTGCCTTCTCTTTCTCTCTACTTCCCTTACCTCTCTCCTCTTGACTTCTCTGTTATCTCCTTACCTTTCTCCTCGCCCCTCAGCCCCCTCCTCTCCCCGTGAGAGGGGTCACGTTGCGTGTGTGTCTGGTCGAGGACACACCATTTTTATCCTGGTCGTCAGAATCAATGTTATCACGCCTGCCGACATTACAACCACGCCGAATTGAAAACGGGCAATACTTTAAATTTTATGGGTTGTTTGCATATATATGTATGGGGTAAATGGTTAGGGGGAGGAGAGGCAGTAGGCTGGGTGTATTGGATGGAAGAAAGGTGGGCGGGGTGGTAAGAGACGGTGGGTGGGATGTACTGGGTGGAGGGAGGGGCAGTTACATTGGTGTGATGCATGGAATAAGGAATGTTAGGAAGTAAAGGGAAGTGAATAATGGGTGGTAAAGGGTGTTAGGGGAGTGGGGAGAGAGTGGGTTAGGAAAGGCAAAGAAGAGGAAGAAGACTGGAGTGAAAGAAAGACTATGTTAGGTAAAGATGGGGTAGGTGGTTGGGGTGAGGGAGGCTATGTAGATAGAAGGAGGCCAATCAGATGGCTTAGTCTATTTGGGAAGAGGGAATGGAAGGAGAGGAGGTGAAGAGGCAAGTAAAGAGGATTTAAGTGGAAAAGACTGAGAGGAGAGGAGAGGAGAGCGGGGCGGGAGATGCTACGTGCTGAGTGGAGAGATAGGAGTCCATAGGAAAGTAAGGTATTAGAAGCCCCAATGATGTATAACGAGATTATCTGCTGAAGGACCGTGATAACGCCTTAAATTCTTAATCTGTGGAGATGGAGACGGGATAGAAATACATAGGGCTCCTCCCTACCAACCACTCCCTACGGTATATCAGCCAGCAGGAAAATAACCATGAAGGATCATCATGGAGTATTGATATGGCTGTTTTGTAAAAAGTATGATTGAAAGATATTCTAAATACTCCAGAGAACAAAGACTTTAGTCATACCAGGTAAATACCTGATGAAGTCTTCGGGGGATCTTCACCCCCACAGCCCGGGTAAGGTCCAGGCTGCTGGACTGGGTCTTTGGTCGACCAAGCTGTTGGATGCCGCAGCCCTCAGGCCCACTTAGCCCATACAGCCTGGTTGGTCTGTTACACTTTGTAGGTACCTGTCCAGTGCACTCTTGAACTTCTTTACTGTGCATATCATGCTGTATCTTGCAGCTGGCAAGGTGCTGAAGATTCCTGGGTCCTGTATGTTTAAGGTGTTCAATGTTTGTTTGTGCTTATCGTACCTTTAGATTTCAGAGGCAGTATTTAAGAAAGTCTTCCATGCTTGTCGTGCAAGAAGGATGTTGTTTTAAAAAAAAGAAAGTGAAATATATGCTTATTGTATTGCCAATCTTGAACAGGCATGTCTTGGACAAATAAATTTCTCATTCACTGATGATTGATTTCACTAAAGTGCTCGTGCAGCCGTACTCTAGATTATTTATAGTCTTCGCTTTGACAGTGCCTCCTGGAACTGCATTCCGTTGTTCCATAACTCTAGGGCTAAAGAAACATTGCCCGCTTGTGTATTACATCTCTTTCCCCATCGTCATATCAATATTTCTGCGGCACTTTTTCAACGTGAAGAAACCATCGTGAGTTATATCATCGAAATTTTTAGTATTCTGAAAATTTCTATCAGACTTGTTTGGAGTCAACACTTTTTGAATTAATATAATTTCAAATCTCTGATTCTTTCTTCAAAAGCTTCATTTTTAAGTGACGAAATTAGTTTTGGTATCTTTTATTTAATTCATTCGCATTTTTTCTTCGTCTTTGATAGAATTTGGTGAACAGAAATGAATATCGCAAACCAAACAAGGTTTGAATAAGCTGTCATAAAGGGCAAGTATCGTCTTTTGTGTTTTCATGTGTCTTACTAGCTATGAAATCCAACATTCACTTTACATTGTTATATGCAACTAATCTGCAACCACCGCATTAATTTGTCTCAGTCTCCTTAAATCATTAGACAGTGTTCATCTGCATGGGTTTCACATCCGAACTTCATATCATCCGCAGACTGTGAGATAATACTGGTGTGTCTTGTTTTCAGATCACTAATGTAGATATTTTAAAGTATTGTGCCTTGAACTGATCCTTTTGGAACCTTACTTCTTACATTAAGTCATTCGTATGCTTCTCCGTTTAATATGACTCGTTTTATTCTGTCTTGAAGGAAGTCCATGATCCACGCACGTACTCGATTTCCTAACCTTCACTCAAACATTATTTCCCATTTGCACGACAGGCATGGAAGACTCGGTGAAATATTACCCCCAAACTCAAAATGTGTCATGAGCACAAAATGAGAAAACGTCTTTAACGTCTGGGGCCAAAGACTACAAAAACCCATTGCCTACTTTCATCGGAGACGCTATGGAATGAACATTTGAGTATTTCAGGAAGGCCCTGAATAAATATTTACAAAGGCTACCAGACCAGCCAGGTGATCACGTGGGTTTTCTAGGCCGCCACTTCCAGGAGGATGGTCGACCAAAGACCGAGCTCAGCCTCTTGGGCTCAGCCCGAACTGTGAGGGTAGAGACCTCCGAAGACGACTCCAGGTATACTCCAAGTAATCACGTCTTAACTAACTATCTTTTATGTGGTACTTTATCTAAATCTTTTTGGAAATCTAGGTATATAAACCCTGAAAATATTTTTGAATTACTTGCTATATATAAGGCTTAAGAACTCTACTGGATTCGTTAAAAAGGATGGGAGGGAGAATGGGGTGGAAGTGGTGGGCAGAGAAGGTGAAAATGGTGTGGAAAGAGTAGGAAAGGGATGTTCAAAATGAGATTGGGGAGGGAGGAAAGGAAAAGGAGGAGAAAGGGTTTGGAAAGGAGAAATGAGTGGCCTAGGAGGTGTCGTAAAGGAAGGAAGAGGGAGATGACGAGGGGGACAGTATGATGGGAGGTGCTAGGTAGATATGGGAAAGGGGAAGAGGATGATTGGGTGGTGGAGAAAGGAGGAAACGTTGTCAGGGTAGGGATGAGCAGGAAGTCTTGTCAAGGTACGGGGAGTAGTGAATGTCAGAGTGGTGATGACGAGCAGATCTTGTCAGGTTCAAAAGAAGGAGTGAATGTTGTCCAGTTGGAGGAGAAAAAATGTTGTACGAGTGGTGGAAGGGAGTAGATATTGCCCGGATTGTCGGAGGGATGAGTGTAGCAGTATGTGTAGTTAAGATGTTAGGAGGACAGTTAGGTGTAGTTAAGGTGTTGGGAACAAATAAGCGTTGCCAAGCTGGTGCATAGCACAAGCGGCAGGATTCTGAAATGAGACAGATTGAAAGACAGAATATAAGATGAAAGTAAGAGATTAAGGACAATCCATAACTGATAGCAAATTATTGGAGTATATGTCTTGCTTTGATCTGAAGGTATTATTTCTTTTCAGTTTACAACATCTGGAAATAGTTTAAACCAATGTTCAACCACACTGCAAGTGTAAAAACCTTTGCCCACGTTATTATTACATCTTTTTTGTCTTCCTACCGTTGTTTCTATTCACTATATCTGTGTCTGAAATGAAAATATTTTCATACAATATTTTTCCGTAATTGTTTATTATTTCGAAAGGTTTTATTTAGATCACAGAGTCTGGACTTTTTGAGAGAGGATCCTTTTAGATTTTTTAGTCTTTTCTCATACGGCTTATTTCTGTCTGAAGGGATTAGTTTGGATGCTTTTCTTTGATTTTTTTCTAGTTTCTCTTCATCTTTGGTAGGATTTGGTAACCAGAATTGAAAGCATATTCCACGAGAGGTCTGACCAGGGTGTTATAAAGGATGAGTATTATATCATTTATTTTGTGATTTAGAAATTCCTCGTGTAAATACTAGCCTCCTGCCTACTCTATTGTAATCACTGTGTTAGATGAAGGTATAGCGAAAGTGAGCAGTGGAAACTTTATGTGCAGTCAGAGTGGTTAAGGGTACACCTAGGTGTCGTCAGCTTTTTGGGAAAGAGTAGTTATAGTCAAGGCGTTAGAGGGAGTAGGTACAACACAGTGAAAGTGCTAAGGAGAGAAGAGAGAAGTAGGAGCAAGTTAGCCAAAGTGTTAAGGGGAGAAGTAGGTACAGATTGGTCAAGGTGTTAAGGGGAGCACTTAATGTTGACATGCTGATGGACGGAACAACACAGGTTGTCAGGGTGACAGGAACAGGAGAGAGGTGTGGAGGGACCACATGGCAATACATCAGCTCCTACAGTAATGACCTGAGCCGGATCCATCAGGCCGTCAGGAGGTAGGTATTCATGTGTTATCGGATTGATGATGGAAGGTAGCGGCCGTTGACAGCGGCCACCATGCTGTGTATCGGCAGCTGCCATGGAAGTATTGACAGCTGGGATCGGGGTATCGGGTGATTGGAGTGGGTGTATCGGAAGGTGGGACCTGTTGTGTAGGTAAATGAGTTCAGTGTGTCATTAGCAGGGAGTGACTAAATTAGCCGCTGGAATGGGTGTATCAATTGCCAATATTCATTGTATTAGCAGGTGGAATAAGAATATCGGCTGGCGATGAATGTGATTTAAAAACTTATAGTGTTTGTACTGGTAGCTGAAGGGTGTTACATAAGTAGCTATGGTTTCAGGGGAGGAAGATTATGCCTCTCTTAATGTGTACGTACCTGGTCACTCAGGTATAACTGCAGAGACACTGGCGGATAAACAAAACACTGATGTCATTACTATGCGTAATATACACAGACTTTGTTGTACGCCTTTGACAGATATGACTACGCGGTGTCAGCATACAAAATGCGTAATTTGGGTATAACTATTACAGTGTGAAGGTAGATGTACATACATCTTCACTACCAGATTTCCAGAGCCGTTACGGTAAATAGCCCTGTTCCCCCAGGGAACTGTACTTGCTCCTCTGCTATTTCTCATTCTCACAGCTGAAGATGCAGATACGAGTCACGCTTTCATATCTTCCCTTGATAGAGAAAAGTTTTTACTACTTCGTCAAGGTAAGTGAAGAAATAAAAAAAAAGTTCAAGTTATTCGACGGAAACGAATACCATCATATTTCGAAAGATCAGTGTTTAAAGACTTAGGAGTAATAATGTCTTATGAGGTGAGCTTCAGCGATCACAACAGAGCAACAGTTGACTCTTCCAAGAAGTGATGGCAGCCTGGACTTTACGGGCTTTAAACATTAGAGGTAAAACCAGTTATGACAATCTCCGAGGCGATAATACTCGCCACACCAGAATACTGCAGTGTGCTGGCATATCCTTCAGGTCGGGTCAAACTGCAGAGTTAGAGATTCTGCAAAAGTCCTTTCACAATCTACACTAACATTGTCAAGGATCTAAAGCAAAGGAAGCGAATGACAATACTATAGCTGTATTCTCTGGAGCGCAGACTGGATAGATATAACGTAATCTGCACTTAAAAAAATCGGGGAAGAATGGTTTTCTTTAGTCACTCAAACATAATTGACCCATCGACACGACAGGCATTTATGAATCTATGAAATCGAAAAATTTAGTAAATAAAGAAATGGAAGATATGATGAATATCTGAGGTCCAAAATTGCTTGATGCATAACCTGCACCAATTAGACGTACTGTCGACAGGAGTGAGAAGAAATTTAAAAAGAGCCCGGACAGGTATCTAGAAAGTGTTCTAGATCAGCCTACATCTGATGGACCAACGGGTCGTAGCCTCCAGTAGCCTGAATGAGCTGAGGAGTAAGACGGCAGCTTGATCTCAGAATGAGTTATGAAGGTAGAAGAGCCTCCGGAGCTAACGTATTGCATACGCAAGGTATGCATGATGTTCCTTTACATCTGGGATGGGTGCATCATAATATAGGATATGGTAACGGTAGCTGGAATAAGTGTATCATCAGCTCGGATGGGTATATCGGCAGCTGGAATAGGTGTATTATCAACTGGAAAGTTTATATCAGAAGGTACTATGCTGGTCTCGGTATGTGTGATATGTGCTCCGGCGGCCGAAATGGGAGTATTGACAGCTAAGACTGGTATATCGGCATATCGGCAACTATGATGGATGTAACTGAAGTTTGGTTCGATGTGTAGACAGTTGAGAGGTTGCATCGGAATTGTGGGTAAGTTTATCGGGAGTTGGGGTAGATATAAAGAAGCTGAGGCAGTTTAATTGGCTGCTGGGATAGATGGATTGACAGCTGGGAGACGGGAGTATCGGCGGATGGAATGAATGTGTCAGCAGCTGGACTGATGGACTGACTGATGGCACAGGTATTTCGTCAGCTGAGATGAATGTGTCAGCGGTTGAAATAGATGGACTGACAAAGGGGAGAGTATGTTGTTCAAGACATGTAAATCTACTTTGTGGATGGATGCATTGGCGAGAATGATTGTATAGGCAGTTGAGATGAGGATATCGGCGGCTAAGATAGGGGAGGTTGGAGGGAATCAGCAGTAATCAGCAGCTTTGACGGAGATCTATCGGCATCTGTGAGTTGGGCATCAGCCGGAGAGGGGATGGTATCGAGTTAGCAGACACACCCTGGCTGGTCAGCCTAGCGAGACTGGTTGATAGCTCTCATCATCATCATCCACAATATTGGATCGCAACTGCAATGTGAAATGTGGTAATTATTCGTAACTCGTATTTCCTATCATCACAAAGTAATAGGTTTTCACTTGATTAACTTATCTAATTATCTTTATGTTTATATTTGCTCAAGGGTCGTTTAAACCCACTAAGATTATGAGATTTAGTTCACTAAATGAATGATTTTTTTCACCAGAAATGAGATAAAATAGATTTAAAGTTACCCTCGATCCGACTATATCAGTTGATTTCCAGTGTTGCAGGTTTTGTTGACTTTTCAAAAACCGAAAGAAACAGAAAACATTTGAATATATCACTTATCCCTCCTGTGTTTAATTAAAATTCATTTGAATTTAAAGGACGATTGATGTTCGTTTCCAGCTATTATTATTTATTATTAACGAAAACAAGATCAACATAACTGCTTCTTTCCCTACACCTCTAAGCTTTGGAATTCTTTACCCTGACATGTCATTCCCAGTAGCCATGGCCTGCACATCTTAAAAGACAGGTTTTTCACTTCCTTTAAAATTCGTCAATCCTTTTCCTTGTCTCTTCTTTTTTGGTCTTTCATAATCTAATGTATACTTCATTTACGACCTGGCTTTTTCCCTAAAGGTCGACGATACGACCCTTAACCACGACGGCACAGCCTTCCAAGGAACGGCTTTGCCCTTGAACACGGCGGAACGACCTTGAGCACAAGATCTACAACCCTTAATGGACAGGTCACAGGTGAGGCCATCACGCCAATGGGTCATACCGCCGTATTCAAGGGCCGCAACGTCGTGCTCAAGGGTCATACCGCCGCATTCAAGGGCCGCAACGTCGTGCTCAAGGGTCATACCGACGTGTTCAAAGGCAATGCCGTTGTGCTCAACATTTTCAGTTGAATTTCACCACGAAGCAGGAGACGCGTGCGCCCTGTGATGCACCATAATCCTTGATGTTACACATTTCTGACATGGTGAGTCTGACAGTCGAATGTCATGCATGATAAAGGGAAACTACTTTAATTTCATACCCTTTGTGACAATGGTTTCCATTTTCTACACTATAACATTTTCAAAGCACACTCGAAAACGCTGAAAAAGTATAGCCTACGTTTTCTTTTTTCTAGGTTTCGTTTCATGATAACCTTTTCTGTGGACTGGGTCTCTGGCTAAAGAGAACGCCATTGTTCTTCACGCCTGAAAGAACGGATGATTTTTAAGAACGAAGACTTTTCTAATTAACTTTTATACAGGACTTCGTACTTCTAATGAGGTTATTTTACGAATTCCTCTGGAATATATATTTATTATTAGTATTTACCAAAATGTATTTCATACACTTTAAGTATACGAGGGCTATTGGTCTCCCCCTCCCCTTCCCGCTCCTCCCCCTACCCGCCCCTCCCCCTACCCTGTACCGACGTGTGATGTATGGCGGCAATTTTGATCGAGGTCCAAGATGATTAATGACGAAATTCAGGTCAGCCAAAACTTTCTATTTATACGACGGGGTAAGCCAGACCTGGAGTCAGGCAATGTCGAGTGTTGCCACTGGCGGCCGAGGGAGGGTGTCTGTATTCGCATTTGACGTAAAATTAACCTGTCGTGGTAGTCGTTCATAGCGGGAACAACAGGTTAACGGCCATTACCAGCCGTCAAAAGCCACTGATATCCGTTAATGGCCAGTGAAGCCTATACGTAGCCATTAGCAACGGCAAACAACCATGGCGCATCAATCAGAAGTCGACGACAGACGTCAGCAGGCATTGATTGTCATCAACAGCCCTTGATAGCTGCCAGGAACCGTCAACAGTCGTTAACAGCCATTGTGCCCCGTCATCCTCCATTAACAGCCTTCAGCTGCCATTAACAGCCTAACGCCCAGAGCGCCTTTAGTCGATGACGTCACTAATACCACTCGGCTTAAAAAAAGTGAACTTAAAATCCATTAGGCAACGCCCGTGTGTGTGTGTGTATGGTTGGTTGGGTAGCTGCATCACATCTCCCTACCCTGGTCGCTGTCCCTCACATCTGTGTAATTTTGCTGCCCGTCCGCCATATTTGATCCCTCTCCGGGGACACCAAAATCCAGGGGATATTAAACATCTGTCAAAAGCTGGGAGAGGTTTTTTATAGGCCTCGTTGAGAGGTTATGGAAGAGAGGGAGGGAGGGAGGGAGGGAGGGTGGCTTACTGCGTCGATGTTGCCCGTTATTGTACGGTAAGCCGGCCCATGCCTCCCAGTGCTAAGTGCCCCCTCACCCTCTATTCATCTCTCTCTCTCTCTCTCTCTCTCTCTCTCTCTCTCTCTCTCGAACCTTGACTAGGTTTCAATTCTGGTGTTCCCGGCCGGGTATAGGAAGCTGTGATTTTAGCTCTGTGACGAGTTTAACTGCACGTAATCTCCTCAAGACGCTGGTTGTTGTGAAGCTCCATCGTCCTCCTATTCTGTGACGTCATCAAACTTCAGGCGCTATATCTTATTTGGTCGAGTGTGACGTCATCATACCACATGATGTCATAACTCTGTGTGACTTCCTAACCTGACGAAAAAGGGACATTGTCCTCATGATTTTGCAAACTTGGAAACCTGTTAGACAAAGTGTGTGTGTGTTTGTGAATGAGAGAGAGAGAGAGAGAGAGAGAGAGAGAGAGAGAGAGAGAGAGAGAGAGAGAGAGAGAGAGAGAGAGA
>JAYMFT010028845.1:0-16092 GCA_038088735.1 Panulirus argus
GTAATGCACCGAAACCACAGCTCCCTTTCCACATCCAGGCCCCACAGACCTTTCCATGGTTTACCCCAGACGCTTCACATGCCCTAATTCAGCCCAGTGACAGCACGTCGACCCCGGTATACCACATCGTTCCATATCAAATAAAAAAAATATACAAGCTCAGCCTGACATTTGAATTACTATATAACAGACGATACTACCAGGAAAAACAAAGATGCACTTAAAAGAAAACTTGACATGTGGTTGAAAATAGTCCCAGATGAACCAGGAACAGATAATCATTTACAGCACATGGCACTAGAAAATAAAATACTATTCATCAAAAAGACATGTCATGAGTACTATGCAGTAGTCCTGCCATTTTGTCAAAGTCTTGCCATAGGTACTCCTTACAAAACCACCTTATGCAGCAATAGCCACACTGTCTAGTAAGTGATGAAAACAGTACACTCTAAGGACATATGTTTGCAAACCTTTAATCACAATTGGGCCAGATGCCCTATACATTAATACCACAACTAATCTGTCACCATATGCTATCTCAATCAACAAATAAATTTTGAGATTGAAATATTCAAGATTCTTGGTGAGTACGGTAAACAAAGTTGCAATGTTTAAAACTTCCATAACACAAATAGTGGGAATTAAACTTCCCAGGTTATATAATAATCTATTCCACAGAGTAGGTCTACAGACTCTCAAAATCTAGAAAAACCTGAAATCAAGCAACTACTCAATCCTATGGTTGCAGATTTTGAGATATTAGAGTGTCCTACCATCTCTACACAAGAAAGATTCATAACTAATTCATGTGATGTTAGTACATCATGGTACATTACAACTTCATGGAGATTTGAACAGTAATTACCAATGAATCACCTTGAAGCTGTCTGTCCGTACCTTACACAATAAAGTACATAATGGTAAAGAAAATCATGGTAAATACAAGAGAAGCAACAAAAAATGGTAAAGGATATGATGGTAAAAACAGGAGCAGCAACAGAAAAATTTACATTAGTGATTGAACAATCACTAATTCTATCTAGCATTACAAGTACAAGTTTAGATGTGAACACCATTTCTAGCATTTACATTAGAATAGTAGTCTTATTATCCACAAAACATCAATAATGTAATTTATACAGTACCTCTTGGTCTATACAGTCTTCAATGAAATAGTGTGAAATTATCTCTTCAGCTCTAGAATGAGCTGTTCCAGTTCCATCAATGTTCAACAATGAATAGTGAACTTGACCTCCAAAGTTAAGAGACACAATTTTTCCTCCTTGATCTTGAATTGCCAGTACTAAATCATCGACTGTCTCCTCACTGTAGCCAGATACTGTGAACGTTTTCCCTTGGTGAATAAAGAAAATAATTTAATTGTGAGAAAGGTTCTTTTCTGAGCTTATGACATTGCCTTAAACCTAGGGATACTTGCTTCCCCTTCAAACACAGTTGGATATGATAAAATAACATTAACAACTTTATCATGTATAAAAAATATCACTAACATTTAGTTTTTATTTGCCACAAATAATGTTCAGTGGATGGACATTAACTACAAACATTTTAAACATTACAAGTCACACAATCAGTCAGTGACATCATCCCAGAACTGTTGTTTATTTTCAGCCTTATATTGTGTTACTGTGACTTGGCATGTATTCAGCCTATCCATCAATAAACTAAGAAAAATCTGTAAATAAAAACCCTATTTCTTAAAACATTCATATCATTTAATTCTGTTAAGTGGAGGCCACTTACTCACTCTTCAGAAAGAAAAGATTCTAAAACAAAAAACTGACCTCATATGACCTCTCTAATGTTGGCAGAGCATCTGAAAGATAGACTGCACCTGCTCATTAGAGGAATAAAGCACCCTTTTGCCTGTACTGGGTTGTATCCATGAGGATTCAACCACTTCAACCATTGAATACCTTGTGAGGCCAAAAGATCCAACAAAGCCTGATCACTCTCCTTCCTAATCACCCACATGTATATACGTGTATCTCTTTTTAAACCAAACATTCCCAATCCCAAACAGCACTTCAAGAAGTTTACTACTTCCATTCACTTTACTGAATATCTGATGCCCCCCAAGTATACCCTCAACGGCCACATTACTTACTTTCGCATTTAAATTACCCATCACTAATATCTAATCTCTACCATCAAAAGTACTGACACACTCACTTAGCTGCTCCCAAAACACTCATCTTTCTTCATCATTCTTCATGTGGCCAGGTGCATAACACTAACAAATAATCACCTACTTCTCATAATCCACTTTCATTTTTACGCAGCTTACTCTTTCACACATTCCCATAACTCCTTCAGCAGCTGCACTACTCCTTCCGTAGCTCTCATCCTTGCCCTCACACTCACCCCTGACTTCATCCCTCAGACATCCCCAAACTATTCTACCCTCTTACCCTTGAGCTTTCTTTGTTTCACTTAATGCTGGAACATCCAGGTTCCTTTCCTTAAACATACTACCTATCTATCTCTTCTTCTCATCTTGGTTATATCCAAACACATTCAGACACCCCAACCTGAACCTTTGAGGAGGATAAGTGCTCCTCACTTAGCATATGCACAGAATATATGTAAAGTCTCACAAAAAGTGCAGACGTATGAAAATATCAAAGATGAAGTAGATGGACAGAGTAAAGGAGCAAAAGTGTTACACAAGAGACATAATGGAGATATGTACAAAACTGTGTTGAATGGCACCCTGATAAGAATATAAGCAAGAGCATATAAGAAAAAAGAGCAAAAGAGAACATAAATTTGCAACATACCACTGAATATGCCAGATCTGAGGGAAGTCTGGGAATCCGGGAGAGACGACACATTTGCAGTATCATTTGCAATGTTATTTGCACTGAAGTTCTCTTTCTTATTAGGATTTCTTGGCTTTAAATACTGATTAAGAATTTCTTCATCAACAAAAGTTTCATTATTGTTTGACATAGAACCTGTGGAAGTTCTTGCAATTTTCTTAACTTCTTGTGGAGGACCACAAGTTTCAGCATCAAGATGGGCAAATGGGGCTTCATCTGCAGGTCGTTTTTGCCTGATACTTTCTATAATCCAATCAGCATAAACAATATGTGGCTTGGATGTCCAGGTGCTGATAATGCTCTTGTGTTCAACCATATTTTTACCTGTTTAAACATATTACATTTTTTTTTTGTTACACAACACAAACTCTACAGAATATGCAATGGGAAAGACCAAAGAAGAATCAAAAATAAAAACTGAGAAAGGATGTGAAAGAAAAGGATACTAAGTGACACAGGGCAAAATGAGCAAGTTAATTTGAGCAGAATTGACTCACTGATCAATGACAATTATCTGCCAGATAAACAATAAAGGTTATTAATGGTGTACAGTATGTCAGTTTTCAAAAAATCAAAAATATCTTGAAAAACATCTGTAATATCAAAAATACTAGCACATACAACTTTTAAAAAGTTAAAACAATGGATTCTAAAATTCAATAATAATAAAATACTTTTATTCACAATCAAAATTAATTTAGAATAAACAAATATTTGTTTAATATCTATCACCTACTTTAAAAGGCTCAATCTCTGATTTTTCATTCCTTTCTTTGTTGATGTATGTAATCAAGGTTTAGTCCATCGAACTCAAGGCCCCTAGTTCCATGTATCATGGAGTGCTAAGAAATCCTGAGTTCCCACATGACTCTACTGTCAATGAGAAGGACTGACAGTCATAGTACCAGCCACTCCCACAACCTATTCCTCTCTAATAGACCTGCCTCTTTTTCTATTAACTATACCAACATTCACGACAGTTTTCCTAGTATCCTCGCTTCTGCTGAATAACATCAGTATAGTACCTCTCTTGACATATTACTTTGCTCTGAGACCCAATTGTTTAATGACAATCTCAATAGCCCCTTTCTCATATCCAATTATAATCTCAACTCACGATTCCATTCCAAAGGTAGTGCATGTGCTCGTTCCAACATCAACACGTGTGGCATGCCTTGAAGACTTTGAGTTCTTAAGCTCTAATGTTATCTGGCTAAGGGTCTATGTCCCAGCTACCACTGTTTTCCTTTATTTTGCCATGAGGCTGTGACACCCTCTAACTCGCAAGCTAAGATCCTATACCTGAGAGATCTCACCATTCACCATAGGGAATGGATGAACTCCTCCAATACAGATGATGAGGGGATTGAAGCTCCCACATTCTCCAATTTCAATGAACTAGAGGAAACTATCACCCAACCCAACCATATTCCTAAATGTTGTGACCACATTCCTAACACTCTGGGTCTGTCTTCCACCTCTAATCCTTCATGCTGTAACTGCGTAATCTCACCCACAAATGGATCATCTGTCCAGGATCTCACAAAAGTATCTATTTTAACCCGTGGATGCATAACGGGGCCATATTGACCCTAGCAGTGTCAAAACGTTCAATATTTTCATTTGAGTGCTAGAAACAGATTCACAACTTATGACTTCATAATATATCGTTCTCTTTGAGTGAATGCTTTTGTAACTCAACAATTTTGATTTGGCGTGTTATGGACCAATTCACCATCAATGCAGGAATGGGTTCTAATTGACTCAAAGTTATTTATTTAAAATACATAAGCGTCATCTTCTAAATATGAGCAGTACAAAATATCTAATTGCTATAATAATGAAGGACTATAGTATTTTAATAGAAATGCTCTAATAAACAAAACATTTATGTGTGCAATAAATAAATCTGTTTCATTTCAGAACATTACACGTATCGAATATCCAGAACAATACATATAGTGAACACATCCGACAAGCAAGAGCTTAGGTCTCACTGCAAGGTCTGTGTCAGTACCACAGTAAATTCTGGCAGTCTCATGTCATGTTGCTGTACCTTTAACATGTCTTGTCAGAAAAATTTGAATGACAAAGAAATTAGCAACCAGCGACATAGAAGAAGAATTGGAAGATAAAAGTGATGACGAATTTATAAGTGCCTCCTCCTGAGGACACTTCAGTTGACAGTTCTGATACAGAAGACAGTATTACCGGCGATGACTGTCAAACAGATGTTACTGCTACAATCTCACATGCTGCCAGAAGAGATGAGTTTATGTATGCACTGTAAGGAGATAAGTGGTGTTTGACAGCTTCATCCGCATAAGGTCGTACAGCTTCACTAAATGTTTTGACAACACGCGCTGGACTTACTTCATATGCAGCTAGTAGAATAACTCATGTGAATTTGAAAAAGAGATGTTCACACTTTCACTCCTAAAATGAAACTGAGCAAGTGTGACTTGAGCAAGGAGTTCAGCACTGTTCCCATACGCGTCCTGTCCCATTTCCTCTCCCTCCCCCCTACTCCCATCTCCCCTCGATTTCTTTCTAATTCATTTTAATTCTTACTCTGTTCTCTTGTTATTCACTGAAGTTGGAAACTGTGTAAGTGTTGTGGTTATTCAATTATTCTACATTCTTAAACAATCACCCATGCACACATACACATGCTCAGTATAGTTACTGATCCAAAATGCCATATGACCTGCATGTGATACAGTTTGGGGAAAAAAAAATTATCTTTTTACACACCCCTTTGAAAAATGCTGCGTACCCCCAGGGGTACACATACCCCAGTTTGGAAAACACTACCATAGAAGACAACTTTTTCTTTCTGAACTGGGTATGGCTGTGAGCTACAAGTACAGGGAAGCCAGGAATGCATATATCTCCTCCTCCCCAAAGACAACCAATTTTTCCACTCCATGCTTCAACCACTCCTATGCTGATGCCATTCAGGCAAAGGATCAGGCATAATGGACTTGGAAAACCCTCCTTCCTCCAGTTCCCATTCAGCACTTATCACTGCCCATATGAACTGCAAATACATTAGCCGTGAGGCAAAGCATTCCTTTATCCACCGATAGGTCTTTCTGGTCTTTAGCTACATGCAATGCCAACTATTGTCGCTTTAACTTTCCTTCACTTTTCTGTTCTGATGGCACTATAGTTGTCTCTCCCACTGACCAAGCAACCTTTTACGGCCCTTGTTTCTCCGGTAACTCTACTCTGGAGGACTCTAAAATTCCTTCTCCCCTTGATACTCCCCTTACTAACCCTGTGCCCCTCCCTGCAATCTCTTTTCGAACTGTACGAAAGATGCTTCCCTCTGGACACAAGCAAGACTTATGGACCTGATGGCATCCATCCGCAGCTACTGAAAGAGTGTGCTTCCAAACTTGCAACTGTGCTTGCTTGTCTGTTCTATTTCTGTTTAAAAAACAAAACTTTTCCATCCACATGGAAGCAAGCACTGATACATCCTATTCCAGAGAAGGTGACTATTCTAACCCCTCTAACTATTGTCCTGCTGCTTTGTCTTTCACCATTTCGAAGTCTTTGAATCCCTCCTCGGCTTCCATATCCTGACATCTTGAATTTCACAAGCTTCTCTCTGATCACCAGTATGCCTTCTGTAAGGTATGTTCCTCTGGTAATATCCCTTCATATCTAGCTGATGTCTGGTCACCATCCTTGAAAGATTTTGATGAATTCTTTATGGTTGCCTTTGATATATCCAAAGCTTTTGACATGGCATGGTACTGGGGTTTCATCTTTAAGGTCCACTCTTTTGCCTTCCCTCACTCAATTTGCTCTCTCATATCTAGCTTACTCCCAAGCCGATCAATCTCCATGGTTGTTGATGAATCAGCCTCTTTCCCTGTCTCCATCAACAACAGTGTCCCTCAAGATTCTGTCCTGTCACCTAAAATTTTCCTTGTTTATCAAAGATCTCCTTTCTTCCACAAATAACCAAATGCACTCACATGCTGATGACTCAGTGCTGCATTCCTCCACATCTGCTCCTTCTTCTCTCACTCAATCTGCATCTTGTCTCAACACAACTTCCTCAATAAACTCAGACTTGGATAGGATATCTCAGAGGGGTAGACGAAATCTGGTTAAGTTAAATACCTACAAGACCCAGTCTCTGTCCATCTTCCTATCGAAAATTCCTCACAACTTTCCTCTCTCCTTTGATGCATCCAAAACTTAACCTCTTGACTCAATGAACATAATTGGTATTACTGTAGTATCCTCCCCATCTTGGAAAAATTGGTATTACTGTAGTATCCAACCCATCTTGGAAACTTCACATTAAAGAAGTAACTAAGTTTGCCTCTACGAACCTGGGAATCCTGTTTAGATGTCAAAATTTCTTTTCTTCTTATCTGTTGGTCCATTTATACAAAGGGTTGATCCATCTATGTATGGAGTACTGCTCTCACAGGTCAGGTGGTTCTAGCTCTGCATGCTTATCAAGGAGATGTGATTTGAAAGCAGTCCAATTTATCAACTTTCTCAGGCTAACCTCACAACTTGACCCACTTGACCTACGTAGCAAAATTGGTTCACTTTCCCTTTTCTACAGGTAATATTTTGGTTTCCGCTACCTAGAGCTGGCTGCTTGTGTACCCCTACCATTAGCTAGACCATGCAATATTTGGCAAGCTACTGCATCACATGATTACTGTGTGGACATAGGCAACACAAGGTTCAGCTATTTTGATGGCTATGTCTTTTTCTATATCTTTCCTAATAGCTACTACCTGGCACATATTAAAAGACAGGTTTTTCACTTCCTCCAAAATTTGCAAATACTTTTCCTTGTCTATTTTTCCCCCCTTTTCATTAACCTCTTTGTATTTCAATAGAGGCCTGGTCTTGATATGAATTTTTGTCCAAGACTGAAGCCTTAAAAAAAAAAGGTAGAAAAAATCAAGATAACAAAGAGACATGCAGGTGTGAAGATATTACAAATACAGTACCTACAGAAAGTCTGAGGAATATGGGGCCTTTTGTTGTGTGGTTGGGTGTCCTTAGAATTTCCGTGTCTATCAGCCTACCAAATGCTCAGATCTCGCTTACTTAGTACTTGATAACTCTCCCTGGTGTTCCCATCATCACAGACTGAGGAGCGCATCAGTGCCTCATGCGACAAGCTTGTGAGAGAGGTCACATGCTATGAGCTGATGGGTTAAGAAAGACCCTTTTTCTGTTTCATTCACTTTTCGTCCCACTAACGCCCACCAACACCTTAGAATGGGGCACAAAAACCTAACCCAGCAAGAAAAGGCTCATATTCTTGCCTTGAGGGAGGCAAAAATGTTGGTGAAGAGATTTGTCTGCGTACAGGGGTGAACAAGTCAGCCATTTACAGCCTCATTGAAAAAGCCAAGAATATCCCACAAGATGAAGTTCCACTTTGTAAATCTGTAACAGGGCATCCCAGAAAGAAAGACTTCAGCAACTACTGACAAGCTTATCAAGAGGCAAGTATTGATAAATCCACGCATCACAGCAAGGCAATTGAAGCAAGCCTTGGAAGTGTTAAAGAATGCACCATTCAAGAGTGCTGCCAGAAACTCTTAAACCTGCATCTTCGTTCCCCGACAAGAAAACCCCTACTGACTCGCAAGATGCATGATGCTCATCTCAGTTTTGCACGGAACTACAAACATTTCACTGTTGAGGACTGTAGAAGCGTCTTATGGAGCGATGAGTTGACTTTCCAGTGTGGTGCAGTGAGGCGCGGCAAGTTGAGACATCCCTCACATATGAATTTTCTTCACCCCTGTTATGTGCAAATAACTGTCAAACATTCAGACTGAGTCATGATTTGGGGTTGCTTCAGTGGAGATAGGGTATGGAGGATTTCATGTGCTTCCCAAGAACATCATAATGAATGCAGACTGCTACATTGAAGTTCTTCATGACCACATGATGATTCTCTATGAGATCCATGGCCGCAACTTCTTTATGCAAGACAGTGCACCATGTTACATGGCAAAGAAGGTCATGAAATGGTTGTCAGACAAGCAGGTGAAAGTCCTTCAATGGCCTGGGAATTCTCCAGACCTGAAACCCATTGTAGAGCTGTGGTCTCTCATGAAGCTTAAACTTAAACAAAGGTACACTTCTTTAATTCATTGCCTTCTTGAAGCCATCAGAGACATCTGGTTGAATGGAATTGTTGACCTTGATTATTGCAGAAACCTTACTGACTCTATGCTACAGCACATACAAGCTGTTTTGAAGGCATGTGGTGGCCACATTAAGTACTAAAATAAAGAAAATGAAAGTTTTTTTAAACCCATTCCTCAGACTTTCCGCATGTACTGTGTGCTGGAATGCAAGTTGAGATGTACGAAAATGTCTTGCAAGATGGGCAAGTAGATAAAGCACTCAAGGCGGTAATAATATGAAGAAATGCAGAGCTGTATGTGGTAAAGATTATTTCAGAAAGCAGAGTGTAATTTATTTCAGTGATACACACTTCTGAAATGGTGGAATGGTTGAGATGCCTAAGAAAGAATCAAAAGACAGGCATACTATTGGTATTGTAAAAAGAGTAATAATACAAAAATTGTCATCTGGTGTAACAAAAATTGGTGAAAGTAACAATGTGAACCATATTCAAATGCTTGTTGAATGAGGGTCAGCAACAGTACAAATGCTATGAATACATATGTAATATCTTAGAACCTAAAAGGCTAAGTTTAATACCAAAAGACAGTGAATAAGGAAGTATGCTGAAGAGAGATTATCAAAAAAAAGTATTCAAGAAACAAAATATTTAAAAGAAGTTCTACTTAAATTTTTTTGTTGAATTTATAGAGATGATTCATAAATGACATCCATACAGTGATAAAAAATATACAGTACATACCTAAGACAATATGAGACAGGGATTCATTTAGCTGATTAAAACGAGTGGCCCCTCCTGTATTAAGGACTCTACGAAGTTTCTCCATGTGTGCTGTACTAAATCCATACAAGAAGATCTTACAACCATCTAAGAAGAGTCCTGCTTTCAATGCTTGCTGTATATCTAAATTTTCCACGGCCTCCAATCCATGGTTCACTGCAAAAATCAGTAAAAACTATTCACTGCATACATTAAACACCATTAATAAAAGTCTTCTACCTTTACTTTAAAGGTTATGTGAACATATAGTAGATTAGAAAATTAAGTCCCACACCTCATCGACATTCTCATAATCATATTTCTTCGCATCACTAAATTCTTGTATTTCAATTTCTAAAACAGTAAACAAAACAAGGAGTCAAGCAGGGAGTGCTAATCCTCCTCAAAGGCTCAAATTGGGGTGTCTGAATGTGTGTGGATGTAACAAAGATGAGAAGAAAGGAGACACAAGTAGTTTGTTTGAGGAAAGAATCCTGGATGTTTTGGCTTTGAGTGAAACGAAGCCCAAGGGTAAAGGGGAAGAATGGTTTGGAAATCATCTTGGGAATAAAGGCAGGGGTTGGAGAGAGGACAAGAGCTAAGGAAGGAGTAGCACCAATACTGAAGCAGGAGTTGTGGGAGTGTAAAGAAGTAAATTTTAGATTAATGTTGGTAAAATTAAAAGCAGATGGCGAGGTATGGGTGATTATCAATGCCTATGCACCTGGTCATGAGAAGAAAGATGATGAGAGGCAAGTATTTTGGGAGCAGCTGAGCGAGCATGTCGGCAGTTTTGGTGCACGAGACCAGGTATTATTGATGGGTGATTTGAATGCAAAGGTGAGTAATATGGCAGTTAAGGCTATAACTGGTGGGTAAGGTGTATTCAGTGTCATGAATGGAAATGGTGAAGAGTTTGTGAATTTGTGTGCTGAAAAGAAACTGGTGATTGGGAATATCCGGATTAAAAAGAGAGATATACACAAGTATACATATGTGAGTTGGTGAGATGGTCAACAGGCATTATTAGATTACATATTAATTGATAGAAGATGGTGGGATGTCTGATCACTATATTGTGGAGGTGAAGGTTAAGATTTGTAGAGGTTTTCAAAAAAGAGGAGGCAATGTCGGGAAGAAGAAAGTGGTGAGAGTAATTGAGCTTGGGAAGGAGACTTGTGTGAAGAAATACCAAGAGAGATTGAATGTAGAATGGCAAAAGATGTAAGCAAATGAAATGAGGGGAGTGGGTGAGGGAAGCAGTGATGGCATGCATAAGAGATGGATGTGGAATGAGAAAGGTGGGAGGTGGGCAGATTACAAAGGGTAGTGAGTGGTGGAATGAAGAAGTAAAGTTTCTAGTGAAAGAGAAATGAGAGGCATTTGCATGGTACTTACATGGAAGGAGTGCAAATGACTGGGAGATGTATAAGAGAAAGTGGCAAATCAAGAGGAAGGTGCAATAATTGAAAAAAAAAAGGGCAAATGAGAGTTGGGGTGAGACAGTATCATTAAACTATAGGGGGAATAAAAAGATGTTTTAGAAGGGGGTAAATAATGTGCAAAAGACAATAGAACAAATGAGAACATCAGTGAATGGGGCAAGAAGAGAAGTGATAACTGGTAGTGAGGAGATGAACGGAGTATTTTGAAAGATTGCTGAATGCATTTAATGATAGAGTGGCAGATGTTGGGTGTTTTGGTTGGGGTAGTGTGCGATGTGAGACAGTCTGGGAGAGTGATTTTGTGAAGATAGAAGACGTGGTGAAAGCCTTGTGGAATATGAAATCCGGCAAGGTGGTGAGATTGGAGGTATTGCAGTTGAATCTATTAAGAAAGGGGGTGACTGTGTTGTTGACTGGTTGGTAAGGATATTCAGCATATTTATGGATCATGGTGGAGTGCCCGAGGATTGGCAGAATGCATGTATAGTGCCGCTGTATAAAGGCAAAATGGATAAAGGTGAGTGATCAAACTACAGAGGCATAAGTTTGATGAGTATACTTGGAAAATTGTATGGGAGGGCACTGACTGAGAGGGTGAAGGCATGTACAGAGCACCAGATTGGGGAAGAGCAGTGTGGGTTCATAACTGGGAGAGGATGTGTGGATCAGGTATTTGCTTTGAAGAATGTATGTAAGAAATACATAGAAAAACAGATGGATTTGTATGTAGCATTTATGGATCTAGAGAAGGCATATGATAGGGCTGATAGAGATGCTCTGTGGAAGGTATTAAGAATATACAGTGTGGAAGGGAAGCTACTAGAAGCAGTGGGAAGTTTTTATCAAGGATGTTAGGCATGTGTATGAGAGGAAGAGAGCAGAGTAACTGGTTCAAAGTGTTGATATATCTATTGCAGGGGTGTGCGATATCACCATGGTTGTTTAATTTGTTTGTGGATGGGGTGGTTAGGAAGATAAATGCAAGAGTATTGGAGAGAGGGGTAAGTAAACAGTCTGTTGGGGATGAGATGGCCTGGGAAGTGAGTCAATTATTGTTCTCCGATGATATAGCACTGAAGGCTAACTCAAGTGAGAAACAGCAGAACTTGGTAACTGAGTTTGGAAGAGTGTGTGAAAGGAGAAAGCTGAGAGTAAATGTGAATAAGAGCAAGGTTATTTGGTTCAGCAGGGTTGAGGGACACGTTACCTGGAATGTAAGTTTGAATGGAGAAAAATTGGAGGAAGTGAAGTGTCTTAGATATCTGGGAGTGGACTTGGCAGTGAATGGAACCATGGAAGTGGAAATGAGTCATAAGGTGAGGGAGAGGGTGAAGGTTCTGGGAGTAATGAAGAATGTGTGGAAAGAGAGAATGTTATCTCAGAGCAAAAATGGGTATGTTTGAAGGATTAGCAGTTCCAACAATATCATATGGTTGTGAGGCATGGGCTATAGAGAGAGCTGTGTGGAGGAGGGTGAATGTGTTGAAAATAAAATGTTTGAGGACAATATGTGGTGTGAGGTGGTTTGATTGATTATGTAATGAGAGGGTAAAAGAGATGTGTGGTAATAAAATGTGTGGTTGAGAGATCAGAAGGTGTGTTGAAATGGTTTGGCCATATGGAGAGAATAAGAGATGAAAGGTTGACAAAGTGAATATATGTTTCAGAGTTGGACAGAACAAGGAGAAGTGGGAGACCAAATTGGAGTTCTATATAGAAAGATGGAGTGAAAAAGATTTTGAGCAATTGAGGCCTGAACATGCAGGGGGGTGAAAGACATGCATGAAACAGTGTGAATTGTTACAATGTGGTATACTGGGGTCAACATGTTGTCAATGGACCAAGGAATGAGAAACGTCCAGGGTAAACCATGGAAAGATCTCATGGGCCAGGATTTGGATAGGGAGCTATGATTACGTCGCATTACATATGACAGGTAGAGAATGAGTGTGAGCAGTTCTGGCCTTTCTTCATGTTTCCTGGTGCTAGCTCACTGACACAGGGGGTAGCAATGCTGTTTCCTATGGGCTGAGGCAGTGCTGGGAATTCATTAAAGCGAGCAAGTATGAATATGTACACGTGTATATATGTAGTGCCATAAAACAGACAAAAATAAAAAGGCCAAATTTGCTCACATTCAGTCTCTAGCTGCAATGTGTAATGCATCAAAAACACAGCTCCCTATCCACGTCCAGGACCCACAGACCTTTCCATGGTTTACCTCAGACATTTCAAATGCCCTGGTTCAGTCCATTAACAGTGTGTCTACCCCAGTACATCACATTGTTCCATTTCACACTATCCCTTGGATGCCTTTCACCCTCCTGCATGATCAGGCCCAGACGGCTCAAAATCCCTTTCACTCAATCCTTCCACCTCTAATTTGGTCTCCTGCTTCGCCTTGTTCACTCCACCTCTGACACATATATCCTCTTTTTCAAGCTTTCCTCATTGATTCCTTCCATATGTCCAAAGCATTTCAACACATCCTCTTCTGCACTCTCAATCATATTCTTTTTATTACCACACATCTCTCTTCCCTTTACATTACTTGCTAGATCAAACCATCTCACAAAACATATTATCCTTAAACATTTCATTTCCAACACATCCATGCTCCTCTGTACAACCCTATCTATATTCCAAGCCTAGCCCTCTTATAACATTGTTGGAACTACTATTACATCAAACACACCCATTTTTGCTCTCCAACATAACGTTCTCTCTTTCCATACATTCTTCAATGCTCCCAGAACCTTCGCCCCCTCCCCCACCCTATGACTCACTTCCACTTCCACGGTTCCATTCACTGCCAAGTCCACTCCCAGGTATCTACAACACTTCACTTCCTCCAATTTTTCTCCATTCAAACTCACATCCCAACTAACTTGTCCCTCAATCCTGCTGAACCTAATAACCTTGCTCTTATTTACATCTAACCTCAACTTTCTCCTTTCACACAGTTTTCCAAACTCAGTCACCAGCTTCTGCAGTTTTCACTGGATTCAGCCACTGGATTCGGCGAACAACAATTGACTCATTTCCTAGGCCCTTTCATCCTCAACAGACTGCATACTCGCCTCTCTCTACAAAAATCTTGCATTTACCTCCCTAACCACCCCAGCCATAAAAAAAATTAAACAACCTTGGGGACATCACACACCCCTGCCGTAGACCGACCTTCAATGGGAACCAACCACTCCTCTCTTTTCCTACTCTTACTCATGCCTTACACATGCTTCTAACAGCCTACATCACACACCATATATTCTTAAGACCTACCACAAAGCCTATCTATCAGTCCTATCATATGCTTTCTCCAGATCCATAAATGTTACATACAAATCCATCTGTTTTTCCAAGTATTTCTCACATAAATTCTTTAAAGTAAACACCTGACTCACACATTATATACCACTTCTAAAACCACACTGTTCCTCTCCAATCTGATGTTCTCTACAAGCCTTCATCCTCTCAGTCAATACCCACCCATACATTTTTCCATGAATTCTAAACAAACTTATATCTCTCTAATTTGAACACTCGCCTTTATCCCCTTTGCCTTTGTACAGTGGCACTATACATGCATTCCGCCAATCCTCAGGTACTTCTCCATCATCCATACATACACTGAATATCCTTACCAACCAATCAGAAACACAGTCACCCATTTTCTTCATAGATTCAACAGCAATACCAACCAATCCCGCCTCCTTGCCGAATTTCATCTTCCGCAAGGCTTTCACCACCTCCTCTCTCTCCACCAAACCACTCTCCCTGACTCTCTCACTTCGCACACCACCCCGACCAATACACCCTACATCTGCGACTCTATCATGAAATACATTCAACAATCTTTCAAAATACACATTTCATTTCCTCGCCACTCCACCACGACCTGTTCTCACTTCCCCCCTTGTCCTCTTCACCAATGTTCCCATTTGTTCTCTTGTCTTATGCACATTATTTACCTTCCTCCAAAACATCTTTTTATTTTCCCTGAAGTTTAATGATACTTTCTCAGCCCAGCTCTCATTTGCCCTCTTTTTCGACCTTTGCACCTTTCTCTTGACCTCTTGCCGCTTTCTCTTATTCATCTCCCAGTCGTTGCACTCATCCCTTATAAATATTGTCCAAACGCCTCTCTTTTCTCTTTCACTGACAACTTTATTTCCTCATCCCACCATTAACTACCCTTCCTAATCTGCCCACCTCCTATCCTTTCTCATGTCACATGCATCTCTTGCATATACCATCACTGTTTCCCTGATTATATCCCACGCCCCCACCCACTCCCCCCACTTCATTTGCTCTAACCTTTTGCCATTCTACACTCAATCTCTCCTGATATTTCTTAACACAAGTCTTCTTTCGAAGCTCACTTACTCTCACCACTTTCTTCTCCCCGACATTCTCTCCTCTTTTTTTGACGACCTCTATAAATCTTCACCTTTCCCTTCACAAGGAAATGATCAGACATCCCACCAGCTGCCCCTCTCAACAAATTAACATCCAAAAGTCTCTCTTTTACACGCCTGTCAACTAATACATAATCCAGTATTGCCCTCTGACCATCTCTTCTACTAACATATGTATACTTGTGAATATCTCTTTTTTAAACCAGGTATTCCCAGTCACTAGTCTTTTTCAGCACACATATCCAAGAGCTCCTCACCACTTACAACACTGAATACCCCATGCGCACCAATTATACCCTCAACTGCCACATTACTCACCTTCGCATTCAAATCACCCATCACTAATACCCGGTCTCGTACACCAAAACTGCTCCCAATAACACTTGCCTCTCAAGATCCTTTTTCTCATGACCAGGTGCATAAGCACTAATGATCACCCATCTCTCACCATCTACTTTCAGTTTTACCCACAC
>JAYMFT010028856.1:0-16091 GCA_038088735.1 Panulirus argus
AAAGTATAGATTTTGTAAAACCATATAGAGTGAAAGAAGAAAGTGTACTAAATTGTGCTGTGGATATGGGGGAAAAAATTGGAAGAAGTGAAAGAAGTTAAGTATCTAGGAGCTGTCTTGGGTAAGTGTGGTGATATGTAAGGAGAGATAAGGGAGAGAGCAGTACAGGATAGAAGAGTCACTGGGTCCCTTAATATAACAATGAAGGGTAGAGGTGTAAGTCTGGAAGTGAAGAGAGGATGAAGGGACAGCATAGTCCTCCCAACCCTGACCTATGCAGCTGAAACATGGACATGGAATGAGTCACTGAGGTCAAGAATCCAGTCTGTGGAAATGAGGTATTTGAGAAGAGCATTTGGTGTGACCAGATGGAATGAAGAAAGAAATGAAAGGGTGTAGGAGGGATGAGGTATGGCAGGGAATGCAAAGGGAGTGAAATGTGGAGTGGTAGAATGGTTGAAACATAATACTTTGAGGTGGTTTGGGTATGTGGAAAGAATGCAAGACTGGGAATCTACAAGGAGAGTATATGATAGTACAATTAATGGGACTGGTGTGAGTGGAAGACTACATGTGACATGGGCAAATAGGGTGGAGGAATACATGAGGGAGAGAGATAGTGGAAGAATGCATGGAATGGTGTATGCGAGGGAGGCATGTAAGGACAGGGATAAGTGGAGACTATTTTGCCGTGGCCACTCCTTGATGGGAATTCCTGGAGGGAACAGGCATCAGATATATAGAAAGATAGATATAAGGTCAGGGGATCTGGATAGGTGTGGCAACACTGTGATTCCCAGGTGTTGCTCTAAGCATGCTTAAACAGCCAGACAGATGTAGATGGGGCTGTTGTCATGGAGGAGATAAAGAGACTCTGGCTTAGGATAGAACATTGCCCTCACAGAGGGGGTAACATAACCTCCTCCAACAGGTCAACATACTTTTCTCTTCTGAAATGGCTTTGGCCCACATGTGTGAGCTCCTAAACACCCCCTTCCTGTATCCCTCCAAGCAACCCAGCAGTTACATGACCACTTCTCTTACCCACAACAGTATTTGATCTGGGAACAAATGTTGAACATATGAATTTTTTTTTTATACATACTTGCCATTTTTTGCATCAGCGAGGTAGCATCGGGAACAGATGACTAAGTCTAAGAGGGAAAAATCCTTACTTAGCCCCCTTCTATGTTCTTTCTTTTGGAAAGTAAACAGGAGGGGAGGATTGCCAGTCCCCAGCTCCCAGCCCTTTTAGTTGCTCTCTACGACACACAGGGAATACGTGGGCAGTATTCTTTCTCCCCTATCCCAGGGATTACATATGAAATAGCTAACTATATGATGTTTGGGTAAACTAAAACCTGATGACTAAAGATGGATGTTGTAGAAATATCAGATTTGTCTTCTTTGTTCTATTGTCTGTAGGTTCTTTGAAACTCAGAGTACTAGTGAGTTTTAATGATGATAGGACATCACACAAATATAAGTACAAAGTCAGCTGGTGCCGTGAAATAACAGAAGTGCTTGCGACCACCTCAGGCTAAGTTTACTCTCTCTCTGTCGGGCTTTTCCAATGCAATGGAGAGCAGAGTTGCCGGGTAGTAATTATGAGGTATGTGAGGGATCATGAAAAACAGAATGCCAGATTTTTTAAGTAAAACATGTAAATATGAATATAAATGGCATACATATACTGTAATCGTAGCCACTTTTCTCTGACTTTTCACATCTATACAATTTGTATAAAGCAACAAAAAATGCAAAAAATATTTTTTATACAGAGAGAGGTATACATAACCCTGTTGAATTATGATAATGGAGAAGTTAAAACTACCACAGTAATTTGTTTAATGACAGTGATAGGCATGATACAGTGCTGATAACATATTACACAATGAGGGGGTTTAAGCCTATCATCTCTCATAGGTACATGTTTCATCATTTTTCATTATAGCTGCAATTTCTTTTGGTAGGAGACAGGATGTATTTGACAGATACCAAGTCCTTGGTTGTTGCCAGACATACCTGCTGGTTTAGGGGCATTGGTAGAAAATGTTTTCTCGTCATAAAAAACAAACCGGTTTGTTGGCATACTTCAGCACGAATGCCATCCTCTGCTCCATATTTATGCTGGTGAGCATGGGTTTTCAATGCAGGTCTCTGGTAGTGCAACCTCATGCTGTGGTGTCTGTCGCAGACAGTTTGATGGTTACATCATAAACCAAGGTCATTGCAAATAGTGGAAGCACTGTGCGCTGTGAATGATTGGTTACAGACTGCATCTGCAATAACCTGTACCAGGGATATATAGAGGGCAACATTAATATAAGTAGTTGTATGCAGTATATATAAGAAACAGAGGTATAAAGAATTGATATGGTTTCACTAAAGCACTGTATTGAGAACCTGGTCACGTTCTGGTGTTGTGCAGCGAGGGCAACTACTATGACGCTGGTTGCCCATGTTACCATTGTCTTCACATTGACGTAATTACAATGCCACAGTATTGTAGGACACGACAGTATGCCTTACAATTCCTGTGTTGCTATAACCCTCATTGTAAAGGGCAGTAATCACTCCACGCACTGTGTCATCTTCATGGTGAATGACACTGTCATGACATAATGGTCTCGATTTTAACTCTGTAGAAATGTTACATCCCTAGTGAAGCACTGAACCCCTTACTTGAAACACCGCAAACCTTCTTAATGATAAGGGCGTATTTCTGCTGCTGAGGCACAGAAGACTGTGCTTGAAAAAGTCTCTACATGTAAAAATCAATGGCAGTGTTGCGAATACTTTGTTATTGAAATATCCTGTATTGTTTCATAATCCTGGATGTCTGTAATATTACAAACTAGAATAGTACTACACAATGTTTGGTTACTATATAGTATATGCTTATGTTTCACATAGACCATCAGATATGCTACATATGGTGATTATTCTGCTTTCATACAGGTTGGACCATAATGTAATGTGTAAGCACATGTATGTCAATAAATATCTTTAATTATAAACTACCATGATTATAAGCAGTTGCGGGACCTACGTCAACTCAAGTTACCAACCTTGCTGATGCAACAGTGCCCTAACAACAGGGGTTGTATTGTTCATTTTGACACCCATAAACTTAAAAGAGGCATTTGTAATTCTCTCTTCCCCTAAACTTAAAAGAGGCATTTGAAATTCTCTCTTCTTCACATATGCACTAAAAAGGCAAGAGAAGTTTCTCCATCCTTAGAGAGGAATTGTTTATGCTGCACTCTTAACGAAATTAGTAATACCATCATGCTAATGCCCTAAATCTGAAAGCACTTGAATGAAAGTTCATTGAAACAGTAATGAAAATTTAGTAATTACAAAAGAATCTCCTTCATGATTAAAAGCTCATGAAATTGCAGATAACATTTGTCAGTAATTAAGACGTGAATTTTTCACTAAAAGAATTGTATTTTAGTGCATGAGTTGTCATAATATGCTGTTTGTATAAAAGATATTAACAGTATGTATACTGTGTATACTGGATTTCATCTTGAATAGATTACTCATTCATTTTTCTTTGGACTCTTTTAATCATTTCCCATTGTATATAAATGAATGGTTTGTTGTGAGATAAGCCATTACATGTATTATCAAGTGAAATGTAACAACCTTTAATAAAAGATGTCTTTATACATGATACTGCATTTTTCAGATTGGTTGTTATGATGAGAATACAAAAGACCCAGCAGCTGAGGACTATCCCAAGTGGATGGCTCTTGTGGATCATTTAAAGGTATACTGTCTTTCACTTCTTACTGTTAAGTAGTACATTACAACCTCATCTTTTTTTTATTATTTGTTCCCTGTTTCCTGGGTATTGAGGCAGCACCAGGAACAGACAAAGAATAGCCTTATTTGCTTACATTTACTCTCTAGCTGTCATATATCATACAACCAAACCAGAGCCCCCTAGCCACAGCCAAGCCTCTTAGACCTTTCTCTGGTTTCTCATGACCTCAGTAACTGCCCTGATTCAACCCATTGATGACACATTGTGCCCTTCATACCACATCACTCCATTTCACTTTATCCCATACATACCTCACACCCCCAGGCATGGCAAAATCCCAGTCATTCAAAGATCTTTCATTCCATCCTTCCATACCTATCATGAATATTCCCTTCACTTTGACAGATGTACCTCTTAGTCAGCCTTTCCTCACTCATCCTTTCCATATATATGAACCATTTTAGGGCATCCTCTTCAGCTCTCGCAACCATATTTTTCTTACTACCACACTCCACCTTTACACTATCATTATATGCATATGGCTCAGATGGCATACCTTCTTTGTGCTCTATGGAAGTGTCCCTCTGAGCTAGCACCAATCCTTGCTGGCCTATTTTACCTCTGCTTAAAAACCCAGACTTTTCTTTCCGTTTGGAGGTACCCACTTGGTTTAGCCCATTCCTAAGAGAGGAGACCACTCTAACCCCTCCAACTATCACCCCACTGCTCTCACTTCTACCATCTGCAAAATCTTTGAAACTCTCTTAAACTCTTAAACTGTCACTTTCTCAACACTTTGAATTCCATTCTATTCTTTTAGATCACCAGTATAGATTTTGCAGTGCTGTGTCTACTGGTGATCTCAACTTTGTGACACACCTCTGGTCCTATCAGGGATTTTGGGGAAACTTTTGTTGTAGGCCTGAATATCTTCAAAATATTTGACAGGGTGTGGCATAAGTCTACTTTTTAAGGTCCCTTCATTTACTTTCACTGGTTCTCTAATGCATAGTTTCCTCTCAGGCTGTTCCTTCACAGAAGTCATCAGTTGAGTGACTTCCATCTCCTATCCTATCAACAGTGATATTCCTCAAGGTTCTGTCCTCTCACCTACTCCCTATCTTCTCTCATTAAATGAACTTTGCTCCTCTGCTTCGAACCCTATTCACTTTTATGCTGATTATTCCACTTTATGTAATTCAATTCATTTTTCTTCCCCTCCTCATTGTAACTTCCTCTCTTAACTCTAATCTGTGCAGCATTGTTGATTGGGGTAGTGATAACCTTGTTAAATTTGATAGTTCTAAAATGCAGTTTCTCCCTATATCTCTTTCTAAGAATAATTTTTTACCTCTGTTCAGTTTCAAAACACCACAATTCAACCTTGTAATAATATAAACACTTTTGGCTTAACCATTCCTCCACATTCTCATGGAAACCCCCTGTTATTATAACATCACAAAGTCTTCATCCCAAAAGCTGGGAGTATTGATTGTATAGGGTTTTATTCACCCAAGTATGGAATACAACTCACACAGCTGGGAAGCTTACCCTCCACCTCTTTATTAACTAGAGTGAAATCAAAAGTCTTTTGTCTTATTAATTCTCTTGCCATCACCTCTTTTCAACCTTCCTTTTCCGTACACTGTGATGTTGTTGCTTTTTCTCTATTCTATAGGTATTATTTTTGGCCATTGTTCATGTAAACTGTTTGCATGTGTTCCCACCCCTAAGGTTTGGACTCATGGCATGCATTTGGCTGCAGCTTCTCACAACTTCTGAGTGGAGACTCGCCATTCAAGGATTGGCTGTTATGATACCTCCATCTTTCCTCAAATGGCTAAGCATTGGAATTCTCTTCCTTCTTCTGTCTTTCCCTCTTCTTATGACCTTTCTTTCTTTAAGAGTCAGGACTACAAACATTTGCAGAACCCTGATTAATTTCCTTCTTTCCCTCCAACATTTATCTTTCACTGAGATTGCTTTGATTGGGGCATATTTGTCCGTGTCATGTCATTGATTATGAAAAAAATGCAAATGAATAATGTTTCACAAAAATTACTTACAATGTATTACTGAAATAGTAGATTGTTGTGTTGTACTCTCTATGAATAAGGTGGAAAATACTGTAGTGATGAGTAGAGAAAGTCTCAAATGAAGATAAATGATTAACAATGAGCATACAGTTTTCATGTAAAATTATGCAAAATATTATTCAATGAAAATATAAATCTGAACTGCATAATGACATTAACCTTCATTGTGATGATAATGAAGGAGTGTAAATGGAGAGGTCCACATAACATTTCACTTTGTGTATTGTAATGCATGTATTACAAAGAACTTATTACGGAAATAACTTGTACTGTGTTGTATTTTCTATAAGTTTGGTGAATACGTGAATAGAAAATAGTGATGAATTTAGAAACACTAAAATGAAAATAGATAAACAATAGAGTATAGGTGTGATTTTCATTTTATGTTATGTAAATATGAAACAGTTGTCTTGTCAGAAATCTCACAGAATTGACTGGCTATATTTTTTTGAGTAGGTAGTAGCTGGTAGACAACCATTGAGCAGGGAGGTATATTACCGGTAATACCCACCTGGGTATTAGGAAGGTTAGTGATGGCTGCATAGTGAGCCAGCACTTCAGTGGTTGTCAAGTTACACTCCTCTGATCCAGGTTACTGTCTTTTCTTTCTGCCTCACCTGCATGTGAACTGCTGGCATTCTGTCCACAAACATACAATGTCTCCTTGTCACACTCACACTTGACAACACTTTACTCACACAACTCATTCTTCGTAACTATATTTTTCCTGCAGTGAGTGCTATGTGCTAGCCATGCCTTTTGGCAAAATGGTAGGAGGAATAGATAGAAGTAGTAGAAAGGAACATTAGACAGAAGTATTAGGTAGAAAATAGTGAGTAGAAATATTAGGTGGGAGCATTAGGTAAAGGTAATAGGTTGGAGCATTAGGTAGACACATTAGGTAGTAGTAGTTGGTAGGGACATTAAGTAGGAGCCTCTCAAAACACTGTGCTAGAGTTTTCCTCTGCCAATGGCCTGTTAAGGGTGAGGCACTAAAGGCTAAAAACTGCCACTGGAGTTGACCAGTTATGGAGACTTTTGCCATGGCAGCCCCCTTGAGTGAGTTCCTGAAGGGAAGAGGCTAAAGAGAAACAGATAGTTTTTTTCATACTTGATCGCTGTTCCCCACATTAGCAAGGTAGCACCAGGAACAGAAAAAAGAAAGGCTGCATCAACTCACATCCATTCTCTAGCTGTCATGTGTAGTGCACTGAAACCACAGCTCCCAATCCACAACTGGGCCCTTCAGACTTTTCCTTTGTTTACCTAGGAAGCTTCACATGTCCTGGTTCATTCTATTGACTGCACATCGACCCCAATATATCACATTGTTCTAATTCCTTCTATCCCATGCATGCCTTTCACTCTTCTACATGTTCAGGCCCTGATTCCCATCCCCAAAATCTTTTTCACTTCATCCTTCCATCTCCACTTTGGTCCCCCTGATCTTGTTCTCTCCACTTCTTACATATATCCTCCTTGTCAACCTTTCCTCACTCATTCTCTCCATATTTCCAAAATATTTCAGCACACCCTCTTCAGCTCTCTCAACTGCACTCTTTTTATTACCACATCTCTCTCTCTTACCCTTTCTTTACTTACTTGATCCAAGCACCTCACCACACATTGTTTCCTCAGATATTTCATTTCCAATACATCCACCCTCCTCTGCACAGCCTTATCTATAGCCCATGCCTTGCATCCATACGATATTGTTGGGGCTACTACACTTTCAGACATACCCATTTTTGCCACTCAGATAACATTCTCTCTTTCTATACATTCTTCAGTGCTCCCAGAACCTCCCCACCACCTCACCTAACCTGTGACTCACTTCCGCTTCCATGATTCCATTTGCTACCATGTTCACTCCCAGGTATCTAAAACTTCACTTCCTCTAAGTTTTGTCCATTCAAAGTCACACCCAACTAATCTGTCCCTCAACCCTGCTAAACCCAAAAAACTTGCTTTTATTCATATTTACTCTCAAATTCCACCTTTCACGTGCTTTCACACACACTTCCAAACTCACTGATAAGCTCCTGCAATTTCTCACTCAAGTCTGCTGTTAGTGCTGTATCATCAGCAAACAATAACTGACTCACTTCTCAGGCCCTTTCATCCCCCACAGACTGCATATCCACATTTCTCTCCAACACTTTCACATTTACCTCCCTCTCCACCCCATCCATAAACATTAAAATCACACATCCGTTCTGCAGACCAACCCTCACTTGGAACCATTCACTCTCCTTTCTTCCTACTCATACACATGCCTTACACCCTTGATAAAAGCTTCTTATTGCTTCTAGCAACTTTCCTCCCACACTGTATATTCTTAAGACCTTCCACAAGACATCTCTATCAACCCTTTCACATGCTCTCTCCAGATCCATCTGTTTCTCTAAGTATTTCTCACACACATTCTTTAAAGCATACACCTGATCCACACATCATATACCACTTCTGGAACCACACTGCTCCTCCCCAATCTGATGCTCTGTAGACGCCTTCACCCTTTCAATCTGTACTCTCCCATACAACGTACCAGGTACACTGAACAGACTTATACCTCTGTAGTTTGAACACTCACCTTTATCCCAATAACTATGACCTTGTTTTTCCTTTATGCGTTTCTTAATTCTCTCTATATTTCAATATAGGCCTGGCCTTGATGTGGACTTTTGTCCATGATTGGAGCTATCAACATAGAAAAATAAGAAAATAAAAATCCCCTTTGTCAAATATTACATGGCTATGTTATATTATTATGATTTTTTAATAGATATGTGATGAAAACCCTTAGCAACTGCATTGACTTACAGGAAAGTCTATTACACCATACAGGAGACATGATATGCCTCATGTGTCTGGTAGTAGTGCAGCATGAAATATGATAATTTTGAAGGCTTGTAGCACCCTTAAGTACTTTTGACCACGTTGAGTTGTATATCATTTTATTTAGAAAGGTTAGTTCTAATTAATCTTAAGAATGAAACTATGAAAATATTTTTTAGATGCATATATTTGAAAATCTTCCACACACACAACATGCTTTGGATTTTAGGGATGCTGCAGGCAAAGAGCTGAACAGGGGCAGAAGTTAGTGACTCAGATGAAATAGGCTTCTGTTCCATTAACATGCATCAGTTTTTTAGGCTCCATTTAAGGGTTAAAAACAAACTCTTTACAAGCTCAAAAGTGATTTTTTCATTAGAATGTCTGGTTTTACTTATTTCAAAATGTGGATGAAAATATTTTTGAAATACTATTCTTTTACTTATTTCAAAATGTGGATGAAAATATTTTTGAAATACTAGCAACATGATAAATTGAAAGAAGAATGGAAAAGTGGTTATCAAGGGAGTTTACTCCATTAGATTTCATTTTTGTAAATTTCTTAGGTCATATGCAATAACAGGGATTTAGTTAGATTATTTGTTCTTGTCTAATCAGGTATTATATAGGGAAAATTAATTGCCCGTTCAATCTTTTGCATATCTTGGAAGATCACATGAGCTTTGATGGTAAGCCATCTTCTGTCATCATTCACAGTTGAAAATGCAGTGTACTCCACCTAAAGTGATTCATATGCCTTAGTTAGTGCTACAGTACTCATGAGGTAAATTTAGTAGGGTGCTATTCCCTTCGAACTAGCCACTAATTAACTTAATTTCTGCATACATTATAAGATCTGTTGACTGCTCATAGATGGCAACTAAATCAAAGGATGAGTCGCTGGAACCACCTATATGCCAGAGTAATCCTTTAGTAAGCATAGGGAACAGTGGCACTCTTTTTAGGGAAACCTTTCATTGTTCCATGCACCTCTGTGTCACGGAATTCCTCCCCACCCATCCTGTCTGACCTCCTTTTGGGATGTACTGCACACCCACCATCAGTTTGATATTTCTACATGCTTGAAAATAAGGAGAGTGGTGACTAGTGTACCGTATGAGGAAGAAATCCCTCATTCTGATTTATATGAGGATATGAGTAAAGTGGAAATGAAGAGTGTTGGTGAGTGTGAGGAAAATGCACGAAAACAGGAAGTAGGCCCCATAAAGTATTATTAGGACCAAAGTTGAGTTTTAAAGAGTTTGTGTGGTTAAAAGGCAGTGTATAGGCCTAATGTATGTATACCTTTGATAACTATGATTGTAAAATCTTAATTCAATAAAAAAAAAAATATTGTTTTTGATGATTTTTGTGCACCTCTTGATGCATTAAAAAGAAAAAAAAATACTGCTTGTTGGCACTGGGGTGGGGTGGTGTCGGCAAAAAAGTTGTGCACCTAAAGGGGCTGGAAATTTACCTTACACCTGTTTCTTTCTAACTCCACTCTGCATAGATAACTAAGAGAGTGAGGAGTATTAACAGGAGATTACATATCTGTACAATAATAGTCTTCCTTCTTTCTTTTCTTTATATTAAAAGAATTCAAGAATGTACATTAATCGTAGATTTTGTCATTAGGTGAAAGCATTTGTAGAGGTGACTGTCTCACACTCAGTCCGTGAAGGTTTGCAGCATCTGGTTCGTGTGGCTGGGCTGGGAGCCATGAAACCCAACACCATTCTCTTTGGTTTCAGAGACAATGCACCTTCTCAGGATTTCTTTACTAGGTGAGTAGTTCACATACATTTTATTATACATCAGAATTGTTAACAGAGTACATATGGAGTGTTTCAGCTAGTTATTTCAGGTTTTTCATCAAATTTTTTCATTTTATACAAGAAAAAGTTGTATACAAAGTGAAATAACTCTATGTCACTCAGTTCGATAGCTTAAAAGTAGATTTTATTTATCTTGAAGATTTAGTTTGATACCGATGGAGGTTGGATTTAAACATCTGAGGACATACAGATATTACATTTTAGAGAAGAAACTTTAAGAAATACCTGGTATTTCTAAAGGATGTTTGAGAATAGAGAGGACAAAAGTGGGTACTTAAAGGAATAATAGTCCTATCAATATGATGTGGATACAAGGCATGGGCTGTTCAGAAGGCTGTGCAGAGGAGGGTGGATGCATTGGAAATGAAATGTTTGAGGACAGTATGTCGTGTGAGGTTGTTTGATTGATCAATTAATGTTAGGGTGAGAGAGATGTGGTAATAAAAGGAGAGTAGATGAGAGAGCAGAAGAGGGTGTACTAGAATGGTTTGGGGATATGCAGAGAATGAGGGAGGAAAAGTTGTCAAAGAGGATATATGTGTCAGAAGTGGAGGGAACAAGGAGAAAGGGGAGACCAAACAGGAGATAGAAGCATGGAGTGAAAAAGATTTTGAGTGATCGGGGCCTGAACATGCAGAGGGCGAAAGACATGCATGGGTTAGAGATAACTGGAACAATGTGTACTGGGTCGAGATGCTGGTAATGGAATGAACCAAGGCATGTGAAGTGCCTGGGGTAAACCATGAAAAGATCTGTGTGGCCCAGTTGTGGATAAGGAGCTATGGTTTTGGTGCATTACACATAACAGCTAGAGAATGGATGTGATTGGATGTGTTGATTGGATGTGGCCTTTCCTCATCTGTTCCTGGCACTACCTCACTGTGGTGCAGCTAGAATTTTAAAAACTTTTATAGTTGAACTGTTATTAAGAAATTATTAGTGACTCACATTGATAATAGCAAGAAAAGATTTCTCATATAAAGCAGAACATGATACTAATTGTTAATAATTTTTTTTTTTTGGTGCTGGTAAAATAAATGATAAAAGACAAAGGTATCTCACTTGACACTAATGCCTCACTTACACGCGTTAAGTCAGTTATGCTGAAAACCATACAAAACTTTTGCATATTATTAGAGTGAAAGTAATGGACAAAATTTACTTCTGAAGCGATTTTCATTGTTAAAAGAATACCTTTGAAACTGTAAGGTTAAATACATGTATTAATTAATACAACTTGAAAAACTTGAATTTGAGAGTTGGAAAGGAAAACTGGTGAGACATTTCAAGGTTGAATGAGCAGTGGCTTCAGATATCTTTGCATCATTTACAAAAGGTAAGTGAAGACTGTTGCCTTTTCACCAAAATGTGAAGGCAAACTTGATCCTGTCATGTATATTCTCAGGGAATATCTCATTTTTGGGAATCATTATCTTAGAGAGAAGAAGTTTTAAACTTTTAAAACCTAAATCTTTTTGCTTATTAAGGATTGGCCAATCTGGTCATAAGAAAAATTGGTGTTGATATTTTTATGCAGCTAATCTTTAATGAAAAAAGATATGAATTTTTATGTTCTTAGAATTTGTCAGTCCAGTAAGTAATGTGTTTTTCTTAAACTCGTAGTAGTTGATTCATGAAAAAAAGAGAATGATTTTGATATTTTTGTGTGCACATTCGTGAGTAAAAAGAATATTTTGAGGATTTTTGTGAATTGCGAGAAGCCTTAAAAATCATCTTCACTCTGGAATGTGTACTTAGGATTAACCAGTCCTTTGAATAATGATGCTTTCTGAACTAGGAATACTTGGCTCTTAATTATTAAGAAAAACAATGGTTTTGATATATTTCCTCCTGTCCCTGGGGAGAGGGAAGAAAGAAAACTGCTCACACATCTTTTGCGTGTTAGTATGACTAAGAGGAGTAGGGGAGGGGGTTGGAAATCCTCCCCTCAGTATTACTTTTCAAAAGAAAGAATAAAGGAAAGAGCCAGATAAGGATCTTTTTCCTCTATGGCTCAGTCAGCTGTTTTGGATGCTACCACACTCACACGATAAATAGCAAACAAGTATGGAAAAAATAGATATTTTCGTACACCTAATCATAAATCATAAAGCCATGAACTTTTTGCATACATGGGATTAGCTAGTTCAGCACATAACATCATCTTCCCTAAATGGTTAACTCTCAAGTGAATAGAATGAATAATGGCACATTACTTATAGTTTTGTGCACTTCTTGTAAAAAGAAAAAGATGTTTCTAGCAGACTGGACAGAGGTGGTTAGAATTAGCTATGCACCAGAATGATTAAACTAGTTTGATAACATCAACAGTTATGGTTCTTCAGAATATATAAAGATAGAACAACCAGAGGCCATAGTATGGAAATAAGAAACTTGTTAGAAAAATATTTCTTGAGAAGTACTTTTATTGTAAGAGTACTGGCTGTATGAAATAATATGAGTAATGAAATTGTGAATAAGGATTGCATACAGAAATTTAAAAAATCATTGTGTGATAAAGTTAAAACACATTTTAAACTCCCTCCTTTTACTATACAAACATATAATTACTTAATCGAGCCTTCTTTAACTTAGATAAAGCAAAGTTTAGTCAATTTTGAGTTCAGTGTAGTTTCTCTTATTCCATCTTTCATTACTGGAATCTTTCTATTTCTTTTGTAACTTTCATTTTTGATGTAGGAGAGTAACATCTTTATATCAGTATTTTTTTCTTACCCTAGTCTTTCTTTATTTTACATAATAGATACGAGATTCCAGCTGCTGATTCTTATGGCTCTCTTGATGTGGAGGCTGGTGAGACATCATTACAGGGGTAAAACTTTATTTATTCCTCACTAGCTGTAGGGTTTCATATGTGTGTGATTATCCTGATGATATTATTGTTGCTTAATCATTGCCTCAAAATGCTAGTTTAGTCATTTTGACATTGCTTAGGTATTCCTTAATTAGTAGATTAGAATCATGTGATTATTGGTGTTGGATGCTGCTTTTTTTATTAAACATAGGAGGATACTAATGATCAGTTGTGTGATTTTTGGTTTTATATATACAGGTACATAAAAAGATAAAGAACTCTTGGGACTCAGACATTCCTGTGTATTTAAGAAAAAACACTTCTTTTAACTGAGTATGTTTGTTCAAGGCTGTCACAATATTAAGGTAGTATACATCTCTTTTTCTTAAGATAGGTATGTAAACAGTGTCATAATGCTTCTAAGCTGAATAAGAATTAGTAATGAACTGAAATAAATAATATTGTCTTAACAATGCCGTAGTAAAATTTCCAAATGTCTAAAGTTTCCAGAATTCTTATGTCTGAATTTTTGGTGATTTACCTGTACCTGTAATTATTAAACCTAAAGAAGGTCATTTGATTGGTATGGACTTAGCATTTCTTCCAGTTCCTACTAGCTGAGGTACCTTTTTCTGAGTAAGGTGAGCTTTTTTGTAGCTGAGTTGCTAACTCGAGGCATGCTAGAATGAAAAAGTTTGCACAAAATCTGGTCTGCTCAAAATGTTTAATCATACACAGTTCCATATAATGAACACATGGTACCTCATCTCCATGGTAACTTCTGTAGTTGTAGTGTTTAATGCTTAAGATTTAACTTGCAGTTTTGTGGGTTGTTTTTAGCTGATGTTTGTAAATAATCTTACTGACATGGGCATTCTCTTTCATGTGATGCTAAGGATATAGAAATTCTTAATATTGAATTGCCTGAAGTAAAATTTCTTGGCCACAGCAAAAGAGTCTCCACTTAACCCTGTCCTTACATGCCTTCCTTGCATACACCATTCCATGCATTCTTCCACCATTTTTCCCCTCCAGTGCTCTTCTACTCTGTTTCCTCATAGATCATTTGCCATGGCCACCCCCTTGATGAGAATTCCCAGAAGGAATGGGCATCAGAGATATAGACAGATAGATAATATTTCTTGAATTTAGCATACATAGGGTTGGAAGCAGGTTGACTTAGTTTTTCAAATTCTTCTGACTGAGTAGATTAACTGATACTTAGTGGTATAGTAACTAAGCTTTGGACAGACCTCTATGAGCATTGGACAGAGAGTACTTGCTCTTATGGAGATCAAAGAAATGCCTTAACTAGTAAATGGTGTGTGTTTACCAGAATTTCATTATCTTCAGCCACTATGCTTGTTCATGGAAACCCAAAGACCTTCCAGCAACTTGTCCATGTCTTTTCTATATAATAATAGCATAAAGGTGAAGATGGCATCATCCAGCCACCACCCTGCATCACTCACGCACACTTCTGCAATGTGGTCCTGTTAATGTTTGCTACCCCTGTCATCAGTCAAGAGTGTCTTCATTTGGTCACCTTTGCTTCTGGCCTTCAGAGATGTTGGATCTGTATCATTTTCTTTTCATTTTTTTTATACTAATATTTGTAAATATTCTGACTTATTTTCAGCTATCTTGGGAGAACAAGGCCAGTTAGATGTTCATGAGTTCATCATACTGTTACAACAAACAACACTTTTTTGCTTATTTTACCTCTTTGTATTGTATTTGATCTGCGTTTCTTTTCGTAGAGTATTTCTTTCTTGCTCTGTGTTTAATTCTCAAGAATTTTTAGGTAGTTCGGCTCTCAAGCATTTTTCATTGTGATGGTGACTCTACATCTTTGTTGTTGTTGCCTGATCAACTTATCACACTTATCTGGCACCGGAGGTAACTTGATTACTGAGGTGTTTCTGTTGGACAAAACTTGCCATTTCATTTCAGTGGTGTTTACCCCTGAGATTAAAATAAATGTTTACTCAAAGTTTTGTATGTGTTCTGCATGAGTCACTTACCATATCTTCAGCTTATAAGGGTATATAATTTGAAAATATCTTAAGGTGTGAGGATATTAGTTTACCTGTGTGAAGTGTTTGCTTTTCATTGATACAGTCCACTAGACAGCTTCTCCAATTATCCTTTTTTTTTTTGTTTATTTACTGGTTCCAATAGCTCTTGTATCATTATTAGCAAGTAGCATTATCACTAACAAGGTAGGTTGCTTTGTCTAGGTTTATTAATCTCATGACCCACTTTGTCTAATATACTTTTGATGGCACTTTCATTTATATCCTTTGAATTATGCTTTTTTTTTTGGAAATGGAGGTTTCTGAGTAGATATTTAGTTTTTGTTAATTTTTTTTTTTTCATAAAGTAGAGGTTGGCTCTGGTTTCATTTACATCTTTATAAAGGCCCTTATACCAGGTAACTCTTAGTGTTTTGGTAATAGCAGCTGTAATGGCTGAATATCAGCTGTCTTTCTAGTTCAGTCAACTTTGTTATGTATATATTTTTTTTTCATACATATTTGCCATTTCCTACTTTAGTAAGGCAGCATTAAGAGCAGAGGACTGAGCCTTTGAGGGAAAATCCTCACTTAGCCCCTCTCTCTGATTTTATTTCTAAATCTAAGATTCAACTTGCTTCATGGACCTCCGTGGTGTAGCGGTTAGCGTCTCTGACCGTGACGCATTCACGGGCCGCCCAGGGTCGAGCGCAT
>JAYMFT010028867.1:0-16091 GCA_038088735.1 Panulirus argus
GGGGGGGAGGGGTATTTGAGTTGAAGCTTACCCTCCCACCAACAAGCTGTCTCTGGGGAGGGTTGGGGAGGAGGTGGAGGTGGGGTGGGTGGGGGGTGGGAGCTTTAGCCAGAGCTTTGGGGCGGGGGGGGGAGGGGGGGGGCAGGCGGAGGGAGCTTAAGCCCTTCCTACAGTTGGTTCAATACATGGGCGAGGCAGCAAGCAAGCAAGCAAGCAAGCACAGGCGTGCGTTTTCAGTCAACCACCTGAGGCAAGCAGGAATCCTCTATCAATCTGGACTGCGTGAATGACTCCAGTCAATTCCATCGAGACTTGTGTGAGGAAAAATATAAATGGGGGAAGGAAAAAGAAATACACAGTATCTGCCTCCTCGGCGGGCCACGCCGGTATCATATCTCGGTTTATCTTTTTGCTGTTGTCGGGGGCTGCTTTACAAGCCACACGGGCCGTGACGACTCCATTATGAGTGGCGGTGTTAAGAAAAAGGATTTACAGAGGTCACAAAGCTCACATTACATATTACAAAATTCAGTAAACCTGACTTCAGGTAATTCCATACGGTGAGCTTCTTCTTCCTATTGCTTTTAAGGAGAATGGGTCTTTCTCAGCAGTGTTAACTTAGGCCGGACCACCTCCTTTGCAAGATGGGTCTTTGTGGTTCGTGTATTCATGTTACTATCTATAACTCTTTGAAATTATCTTATATACCTTACAATAGATGATAAGTTGCTGTACCAATCTCTTGCAGGGGCTTTTTTTTTTAAGAAAACTTTAATCATCTTTAATTACCTAGAACCAGGCAAGCCTCAAGAGAGAGAGAGAGAAGGGGAACCAGTACAATCCTTTGAATTCCTTTCTGCACTTCCTTCAGTGCGTCTATGGCCCCCCACCAAGTGTCCTACGGACAACGGGGGAAAGGCTTAATGGACGTAACCAAGACCATTGCAGAACAGAGCATCATCAGCTTATATTGCGAGATCCTCTGCAACCCACTCCGTCCTGTTCCGTCGATCATACGTCGCAGTTGGAATGCGTTGCAAAATCGCATGCGTGTGTGTGTGTGTGTTGGTCTCGCGCGACCTCGAGAAACGGAAACGTGAGTGACAGATTTCTTGAAATTCTTTTGGGCCAATTTAGATGTCTTGGTTTTTGACAATTTTGAAGTCATTTCTTTTTTACTAGTGTTTCCGACCTGATGATTAAGTATGGTTACTGGCGCTGGTTACTCTTCGCGAACCAGTGAGCTTGTTACGACCTCTGGTCGTTCCATCTCTGCGTCGTTTCAGAGAATTCTTCATCACTCGAGTCGTCCTCAGACTGGGTATACAGATGGACTCCTAATGTGTGTTATGTGTGTGTGTGTGTGTGATCATCGAAGCCATCATTATCATCACTATATCCTCTGGGAACCGACCAATACCCTTCGACATACGACACACACACACACACACAGAACAAAGGTTCGCTATCGAATTTCTTTCAATTACACCACAATCACAGAAAGTATTACCAACAACAGAAAATGAAAAGTTAGACTCATATAAAGACTGTGCAATATGAAGTGCTTATAAATTTTGGATAAGTTGTTTCCTCATAAGTCAACTGGTACAAATGAATTTTATCTAATGAAAAACCTATGTAGACAAACAGCACTTCCATGAGACATTCAACAAATCACTACAAGAAAGATAATTATCGAACGATTGAAAGCTCTGAATGTAACACCAATTCACAACCAAAAAATGCGCCTCAAGCTATCGACCTGCTAGTTTTACTTCCGTTTTAGATATAACACTAGGGACAATAATCAGGGGATGAGACTGCTAGATTTTTGGAATAGAATAACTCCTTTACGTATTTCACTCAAGGCCCGGCATCTATGCGGATATTTGTCTGTCACTGGAGCCTCAAAAATTGAAAAGAAACAAATTCAATATGGGTTCTGTGATAAAAGATAATGTTGAACGAATTTAGTGAAGTCTTTTTTAGTCATGTATATGATAACTGGGGTTTAAAGATAGCCTCATATTATGTATACCTAGATTGCAAAGTCTTCCGTTAAAGTAGCACATAAAAACTTTTTGGGTACAACTAAGGTGTAAGAAACCGAATATGTACTGAGATCGCAGACTGGCCTACAGACAGAAAACGGATGGTATTGTTTGAATGGAGAAGCATTCATTCGACTGCCTCAACGTTTCATGATGGGTACCACAAGGCTCAGGTCTGGGACCCATAACTTTTAATCGTCCATACCACTGACCTGGAGACAGGACTGCGTGACAAGATCTCAAAATCCGACAACACAAAACTTGGAAATAAAGTCCTAAGAAAGAGACTTCAATGACTCGGATATTTAGCTATAAAAGTCATGGCTAATGAAGACGAAAATACAGAGTAATGCTTTTTTGGTAATAAAGAAATCTCATAGGAATATAAAATGTTTAGTATGCCATTATTCGAAGTACGAGGTTAAAAGCTAATCACGCACCTTGGAGCTACAATCAGTAAAAACTTAAGGAGAGGAATGCTAAGCTGCATATGATAAATCAAACAATATTAGGTTGTAAAGCTTAAATTACACACTATAAAACGTAATACGCGGTGCTTTCTCTCTGCACCACCATTTTCAGACAGCAGTTAAAACACTCATGTCAAGTTCTCGCCATCAAAGTCTATCAGACGAAGGAAACATAAATCATCAAATTTCTCAACGAGGCTATGAATGTGTCTCACTGCTCTTGATAAAGACATTCGGATGTGTGTTTTCGGTGCTTTACTTGGCCGCCTTCACCTATCTTCAGCTTGCCTGAGGCGCTGGAAGCCCTTTTCTTCCTCAAACTGTCAAGCATCACTCCACAACTCTCCCACCTCAAGTGCTCACTGCTTGTCCCTGTGATCTGCTTTCCCTCCTCAGAACATTGTACAGTGAAGCTAAATGTGATGTATCACCCTGTAGCACAACATCCGGGCTCCACTGTGTGTGCATTGTGGAGATTCAGGGCGTTTCTGCAATCACTGCCCACCGACCCAGCTACAAGTGTGTACTTCACTGTGAAGATAGCGCCGTATGAGGCACGGCAAGAGACGTTGCCATACATACCAACGTGCCTTCTTGTACATGAAAAATGAAAGCCCCAAATCCCTTCTTTCCTCGACGATAATGGTATCCATACTCATACTGTTTAGTACATTTATTAAGTTGAGAAATATTCTTGCTGAAATATCTTGCAAAAACATCACAGATGAAATTGGACTGCGACAACGTGGTTACATATACTTTCCCAGTTGACCAAAGTCAACCTTTCCTGTGAGTTTGTTTTTTTTTTCTTCTCACGACACAACTATGGACGATCCATTTTCAGAGAGATCCTCGTCTATGAAAAGGAGTCTAGAAGAGGAGGATCTCTTTATACCCGGCTCACATCATCAACAGTTGCTTTCGTTTATCCAATAGATCCTTGTGCTTTTCCAATAGCTACATGCACTTGTGTATACAAGAGAAGCTTCTGCCTGTCTAACAATCCTTGCAGTTCGTTGCTTTAGTAATTACTGGTCAAGTTGAACTGGTCGTTTTTCTCTTCACGTGTCCGGCATCAGAGCCTCCACTCTCGACCAGCAGTAACACCTCACCGTAAACTCAGCCGCAGAGGATGCCTCGAGAGATTCAAAGCCTGAGAGGGTTATGAACACTTCCAGGGAGTAGAGTCCATGGCCTGGACGATATCATCCTTTGTGGTTTCTCCCTTCTTATGTCCACGGTTCGTGTTTTCGCTGTCTTACCCTTCTCCCCCACTCTTGCTTTTCCCCACCCCACCATGTGGCTACCAGCAGGGAAACTGTCACCCACAAGTGACCAACTTGCATGGTGAAGCATCCTGTGGGGTGTGTGAACGTATCTGTGCTGCGGATTTGATTGTCTGAAGAAAGGTTTGTATGGACCACATCCTCCTGTGTGGTGAATAACATCATCTTCAGATACTTTCCACCGCTTGGTGATATTGTCTTAAATTGGCGTTCAAGAACATCACCACTCTCGCTAGTGATCCAACTTGTGACTGAATATCACAGTCATTCTAGATGGTCATGTCCACCGAAAACCAGCTTTACCGACGGAACTACTTACAGACTTTATCGCGTTGATCGTCATCCAAGGTTGGTCGAGGACCACTTAGAGGTAATGAGAAGACCGGAGCAAGGACGGTGTGTGTGTGTGTGTGTGTGCGTGTGTGTGTGTGTGTGTGTGTGTGTGTGTGTGTGTGTGTGTGTGTGTGTGTGCCGGATAAACTTTACATCACCGCCACCCGTCACAAACTGCCGTGACGGAGGGTGGGCAATTCCGCTACCAACGCAAGGAACACGTTATCGACACAGTCGTGAGGACTAGTCACTCTAATAAGCTACAATTTTTACCGCAATATATGCATAGGTTTACCGAGTTTTTGATGATGATCAGGACTTGAAGTACAGTAGCATGTGTGATGAAGGCAGCTCGGCCACGCTGACTCAAACACATGTTTACACCAGAAACATAACTAATCTCGTCCATATTATCAATGAAATGGTCTAATACATATCAGCCCTAACTTTAAGGATACAAAAAATGTAAATTTTTTGATCTGGATTCATACAAATGAAAACATATCACAGGACTTACCTCAGATTATATGATGTTCAATCGGTTGGTTAGAACTCTCGGAGGGAGACATTCATATACAGTCATTGGAACCGCGTATTTCTTTTTTCAAATTCAACTCTATAGTCAATGTGAATTTGACTTGGTACCCGCGGACCTGGTAAGATCCGATAACGGACCAGTTTTGAATCACTGGTAATACCATACAAAGAGAAATTATTTCTTTTTTGAGACTGTTTTTGACGTTGAAGATGCAATTCATGAATTTTAAGAGTTCTCGACTTCATGGCGGAATCTTGCACGGTTCACGACAGAAGAATTCGGGAGTTCAGTAACACTGATTAACGACAACAACAGAGAAAAAAGGAGAGTACTTACTTCTAGTGAGAGGAGATGAAGCGTACGCCTCACATCCGGTAGTGGGGTACTGCCGGGTGTGGGCCGGGTCGGCGGACGTCCACGCCCACACACTCGTCACCACGAACAGCCAGGCCCACACCACTCTCTGCCAGCTCGTATACCAGCCTCCACCAAGGTCCGTGCACATGGGAGACCTCAAGTGCCGACCGCTCTTGAATCGAGTTGTCCTGCCGGCTGTAATGTCACAGCAAAAGTTCTTTTTCACCCCTCGTCGAGTCCTTTTCACTGGCACCGAAATATTCCTTGTATTAAGGAGCTGATCTCTAGCTGGCAGTCTCTGTCTCGGGACTGGAACACTCTCACCCATATGCCCAAGGTCTGTTTTAGTCCGTCTAACATCATGTACCACTTCCCACACTCTTTTGTATTCTGTTCTCTGCCTCCGTTTAATTCTACCAGTTGGCTTATCTGTCCGAGGAATATAGTCTTGCGTTTCAGATTGCTGCTCTCCTCTACAACTCTTCGTCAGAATATCTTGTATGCTACACACGAGTGAGCGCCGAGATCTTACGGTGAGCTGGAATTTCCCGCTAAATATGCAAGAGGAAGATGTGGCTTTTGTGTCCAAGTGTTGTACAGGAACTTCCCCCTCGATGGAGCTGCCTGAGATTTCAGGTTGGTTTTCTTCAGTGTAGCTCAGGCCCAGGGATCCCACGCTGTCGAGAACTGATGTCGACTTCCTGAGGCGTTGGGGGAGTGGCAACTGGCACTGGGTTCGGTAACATTTTCTTATAACGCTGCTGGACCGACGCGCCACATGCTTCATGGTGCAATAGCTATTGTTGTTGCTGTCTGAGGTTTCTTGCACATTGGCTACACTACTGGTGTGCAGCTCTGACGACGAGGGATCGGCAAGACTGCTCAGAGGAGAACTTCCCATTGTCCTTTGTAACACTCTGTTCATCTCGAACTCAGCGCCTGTCACCACGAGCTCTTGACTCTGTCTAGACCCATCTGATGATGCGTGACTCTCTTGATATATTGTAACCGTTGGGAACACACGACTGATTCGTTTTCTGTTGTCTGGCAAGGAGATGCCGTCGCTTTGTATTCTTCTGGATGGCCAGGAGATACAGTCAGTTCGCTTCCCGAGTTCTATTATCAGAGGACGGGTCATCGGATTCTTGGTTTCAAAGGGAGTAAAACGATTGTGGTTTCCGAATCTCACTAGAAGAGTGTTATCAATTTGCTTTATACATTCTATTGGCAAATGTCTGATTATATCATTTCTTCTCAACTGTAATCCATGGCTGATTTTATTTTGAATCATACAAGTAAAGAGGTTGTTTGAATCATAAAGAAATCTAAGCAACAGATCGTAACTTAAAGTGTCACAGGCTCCTGTTGAATATATATCCTCCAGCTTTCTGCTGTTCCTACCAGCGAGAATAGACAACTGCCCAGTGGGTGCTGCCGGGAGGGCATCACTGACTTGTGTCTGGTGAATAAGGAAAACAAGGAATCTCGACTTCAAGACTTGTACTTCCACGCAGAGACTTGATCCCAGCGATGTAGGAATAGGCATCGGTGATGAAGAACTTGGTCTCTGAGGGAGAGAAAGACTCGGCGCCATTGGCCTCTTAACCTCGCGGAATGGTGCCTTCAAAGTCGTTGGTCCTTCTCACTGGCGCTGCAGTGCTGTCAGACGAAAAATATAACTAGGCTGACTGAAGGCACGGGAGGGGTACATGAGAAGATGGTAGGCCTTCTTTACTCTTCAGGTCTCTCAATCCGCTTCACTCCTGTGCATCGGGAAATATCTCCTACTTTATTTTCACCGTTGGCTTCAATATTGCGGGGTTCAGTCGACTGCTAACTACGCGAAGTGAGGTTAAGAGCCCGGACGGGGTCATCACTGGGTTTCGGTGGAATGTGCCCCCCAAAACGTGCACGTGTGACAGCGAGAGAGACAGGTGCTGGAGCACGGGCTGAGGCAGCTTTAGTGTGTCTGACCTCCTCATGGAAGGAGCGCTAAGACGAACTGGATTTCTCTAACTAGTGAGAGGTGCCCGACGCTACACTGCCGTTGAAACTGTCGCACATGATGATACATTGTTCTTTTCTTTTATATATTTCCACAGTGTCTAATCAATTCCTGAGTTCTGACAATCAATTTCTTTAACTATTCGAGGCAAAAAAAAAAATTTATTTTGCGCATCACTAGAGATCTTTGCCGTGATGTGCTAAAGACAAAACATCTAATCCGAATTGTGAATCGAGACACAGGAACATGTGGGTGGAGATTATTCACGACAGGTCTGAGTGATCAGTGGCCACCTTCTCATCTATTCGAAATAAATCGTGTGGAGACAATCGGATTACCGGGAAAGAATCATTATGGGCAAAAGAATCAGGATACACTGAGAATCACCGTTTGTCCTAACTTGTTCAGGTGTACACTAAAAATCAGTGGTCAGAATTAACACACACTTAAGTCGTACTCAGTCAAGAGAATCATTTACTTGAGAATCTTCGACCAGGGACTCAAGGACCAGCTTCAAGTTTCTTCACTGAGGTGTCCAGCAATAGATGATCTTCTGATGGATTGTTTCAACTCTGTAAATAAAGAAGACTTTATATTACACAGCTATTTGGATGCTGTTAGATAAAACACTACTACACTGAAGATTATAATTTCCATATAAGAGATCTGCTTAGAGATATATCGGTGTTCATATAGTACACAATGACGAACTTAAAAAGAATTAACAAAAAATGTTTGTTTAGTTGTATCGTCAAAAAAGCAACACAAAGTTCTAAACACTGTCTTAGACGCTTACTGACACGCTTGCAGGTGAAAACTTCAGATATAGAAGTTATTTTTTTCTTTCTTTCTTTTCTCATTATGTCACAAAGGTAACTTTAAGATTTTCTATCATCCTCTGGTGCTACACATTACGAAGGAAAAGTTTTGTCAGCTAATCATCAGCTGAAGATTCCTAGGCCCTACAAAGGGTGCAACAACACTCCCACCCACCAATTAAGCCCAACAAGAGATAAGACATTTAAAGTCATCAACTGCTGAATCTTCCCAGTATACAGCTGACCCCACGGTCGTGATACGCGAGATGACGTAGCAACCAGCCGGCGCGTTGACCCTTAGAGCACGACGCTATTGGACCAACCCTTGAACATGAATGCTGACCTTTGAATAAGATGACCTGGCCTACGAGCTGACTCTTAAAGTTCGAGTCATAGGCCCGGCCATCACGCCCAAGGGTTGGAAAGTCGTGCTCAGTGGCCGTAACGTCGTGTCAAGTGTCGTATTGTCGTGTTGATGTCGTGCCGTCGTGATCAAGGGACGAGAGAACACTAGATGCGAGCTCTTCAGTATGGCGTGACTAGTGGTCCGGTATGGTAGGGAAGGAGGTCACTACAGAGGTCAAGTTTTAGTTGAATGACACCTACGAGGTGATAACGAGCCAGAAACAGCTTCTCTGGGCATCAGAGTACTACACTAGAACGTTACGTGCGGTGTGTTCAGTAATCAAGGGACGCTGGGATGCTAAAAGAGAGCGTAAGGTGAGGTTCGTTCCGTAATCAAGGGGAGCTGGGGCACTAAAGGAGAACGGAACGTGGCTGTCTGTGTTCAGGAATAAAGCCACAGTCCGATTAGACAGGTACGAATTCCAGTTTTCTATGAGAAAGGAGACTGGAATGAGTAAGCGAAAGACTTTTCAGAGCTTGATCATAAACTGCAGCGAGTGAAGTTGTGGTTAGCGTTTCACTTAGCGAATGATGCAGGTTTTAATTTACTCAGTTGTAGTGGGTTATAAGGCCAGAGTGAGTCATCAGGTCATAATGGGTCACCAGACCTCAATGAATCGCACAGTAACTGTAGGAAGTCTAGTGTCTTGGTAAAGAGATGAGCTAAAACAAAACAAAACAAAAAAAATTATAAAGATAAGCTTAAAACAAAAGCACAAGGCGTAAATAAATACGATAAACCGGGAAACCGTGCTTCATTTTTTCCCCATAAAGACCTAAAACTTTTTTTTCTTGAAGCACTATTAAAAATTCTAAAGCACATCAGTGTTTGTGAGGGTGGCCATTTCACCTATACTGATTCTACCCTCGTATAATGTGTTTGACCCAAGCGTGTTCACGAGATGTAGCGAGGAACCTATTTCACTGTAAACAGAAAATACAATTCATGAAAACCTTGTCAAAACTCTAATCTGGTATACGTACACTTACGTATTTGGAAACATTTACAGTATGCTCAGCTCTTTCACCTGCCGTGTGTATGAATCTAGTTATTATGTGAATCACAAGAAAAATCCTTTAAATTCATGCAATACATTCACTCATGAACAGAGTTTCGGCTGTAATGCCCTCATAAGGTTTCACAACTGTATAGATTTTTCTTTTTCCTTTTATAAGAATTAATGTGATTTTCCTGTAAACACCAAAATCCATTTAGATAATTCATATCTTTTTCTTTTATCCTAAACATTGCTGAAAAATCTCTGATGCAAGACTTCAGTGATACGAGTTCAGTCATATGAACAGACATACACGTGGACAGCTGGTGCGATACTAACAACACTGTCCGTCCCTTTTGCTTTGCTCTGCGGACAGAAAAAAGAAAGTGATATACCAAACAAAAGCAAGGCGAGGCGAGAGAGAGAGAGGGAGAGAGAGATCAGATCCCTTGAACACACACATCATGAACTATAAACTCCGGTCATTATTGTGGGAAAATTTTGACTTTGATGATAAAAAGTTACAGAATATACAAGACACCAGTTAAGGTTGTTAATCTAATGATAGTCTTTTATGTCTCGACTTTTAATGGTCTGCGTAATGGGCACAGTCAACAAAGACTTAGAAGCTTAAGAACAAAAAAAAAAAATATGGTAAGAAATATTCTCTGTCACATTTTTGTATATTTCTCTCTTCTATCAAGCCCGAAAAGTAAGCAGAATACATTTCTAGAATTCTACCTCTTTCTTCAACAACCATTTTGAGAAAACTGATTGATGTTTAGAAAAGGTCGGAGTCCTAAGATACACTTGAAAGACTTGTTTCTTTAGAATACTGTCAAGTCAGAGTGGGGATATGGGGGTGAGTGTACTCGCACCTTCAAAAATATTGACTTGATCTACGACGTGTTCCTTACATCAGCCTCAGTATTTTCTTGCTGTTTTTTATCAGTAGTAACTGTGGCTTGGGTTGTTGGTAGAGATAACTGTATATTTTTTTTTTCCTTGTGTTGCAAGTAAAACATATAAAACCATACGCAAAAAGATGATATAAAGCTCTTACACATGCATCTAACACGGATTTAGCAAACAAAGAATATGACTGTAAATGATATTGCTGAAAGAGAAATCAACATGGGCCAAATACATAGGGAGAGTGTATGTGGTCGAAGAATCACCTTCAATATCCGAAGGTCTTAAGAATTTTTTGGTTGGTAGCGTAGCTTGTCGTTGACGGCGTGAATGACCCAAATGGTTCACAATGAGGGTCTAAAGCACGATCAAAGAAACCAAACAACAAACTCGTCTATCATGGCAAACATTCAAGAGCGAATATAGTATTTCTTCCTCGTATTCACCTTGTGTATCTTTGTCCCAAGACAAATTCAGATCAGTTAGAGGATGTAGCAGTTAAGGAGCTCAAGCAACATTGGTTTATCAAGGGCAAAGTAAAGATTAACCTTTCAGCGTCTAGAGAAGGTTAAAAACAGCCGTTACAAATTTGTCATCGACACTGAGTGGGTCTGAGAAGACTTGCCGGAGAAATGATCACACGAGCCCTAAGATGACGACTGTATTCAAAGTCATTATCCAGGATACAGAGTCAAAATAAACAAGAATATATATGTATATGTATGTGTATCACTGATGGTGGATTGAAACACAGTGTACATTCCTGTTCACTCTGATTCTGTATCCTTATCAGTGGCCTGAAAGGAGCCAGTGGTCTGTTGCTGTTTGAATTCCTGTGTACAAACACAGTCGAAGGCTTGGAGCTCCAGCGTTCATTTTTACCGGCGAGTCTTCTGATATCTTTGCTTAACGTGCGCACGTGAGTTACTGTAAGAATTATATAGATTATGCCGAAAGACTTGTTTGCTCTAAGTTTAATGAATATTAGCTAAAACACAGACAAGTACCGGCAAAAAAAAAGAAAGATGGGATGTGCTTCCCAAATAAATACTGACCCTAAAGAATAGCTAAAAATGGTCGAGTCAGAAATTTGGTACACACACAGTCAGGGGTTTTGTAAAAATATATTAGTCTTCCAATTTCTATCAACACGGTGATATGTAGCCAAGAAATGGGAAGACAAGTGCCATCGTTTTATTAGTGACCTCAGACCCCTGCAGAACAGCTGAAATGGCTCAAATGGCAAATCATCCCGTGTGCCGTACGAAGCTGGTAGAAGGGTGTAGAGTCTTTTCTCACGTGATTGACACTATGGAACAGCAGCCTAAACTGTATGTTTTCAGGTTGCTTGATCTTTGACCCCATAGAATCCTTTAGGAGACTAAATCAAAAATATGAATAAGGTGTCGAGGAGGACTGAATCCAAGACACATACCTGCCAAGTTTCAAGAAAATCGGCATCAAAATGGAGGAACTGTGCAAAACTTTTCCCGTTAGGAAGTAGGAAGGGGAAGAGAAAACACGTCTCCCTCCAGACCAAAGAAAACATCATGATAAAATAAAGTAAATGTTACTGGTCATAACATTCATCACTGGGGGACCTCTAGTGTGCGTCTGTTTACCGCAGTTTTTCAAGATGTTTCGAAAACGTATTAAACATACCTTTAAAAGTATGCCGCCGGAATCGTTTTTCCTTAAAGTGAAACAAAACTGTTCGATGTTGCATCCAAGTCTGAGAAAGCATAACCTTTTGAGTTTATAAAGAATTTATGTAACAGACAGAGCTACACACACACACACAAATACACACAGGGTGTTAGCTCCAATACTTACGAGTTCTTTCGACGATGGAATCGACTACAGCGACCTGTCTGCAGGTGGGAGACCTGCATATAGTTAAGACCGTAAAGTATGTGATTTTAGGCAGAGTCTGTTTAATGGGTTATCGAGGGTACACGATAAGAGGCAGGGTCCAGCGATGGGGAGGTGTTCCACATACATATATTTCAGTTTGATTTTTCACTTCCGATTGCTGTACGCGATCGTTCCTCCTCAGAGAGCGAGTTTGGAGAGTTTTACAGAAGTTCAGACGACCAGCAAGTAGATAAAGGCGCAGATCGAAAGTGAGACTCGTAATCCGGATACAGAGGAAAGAACTGAATCGATATTGACTACCGGACATCTGTGTAACAGACGCTGGGGGGTGGGTGTGTGTGTGTGTGCTCCAAGGGATGTTTCCAATTCTACTGTTGTACAGGGAATGTCCATTTACGGTTGACTGATTAGGTTACAATACATGACAGTGACCGATTACTAGAAACGAAACTGGAAGTAAATAGTGTAGTTTGAAAATGGATATAACATTATAGAATCATAACTGTCGACCGGTCGTTCATGATAATCGGGTAGCGTGCGAGCACAGAATATATACAGAACGTCTTGATCGATGATTTCTAAAGTACCTAAGACTTAACTTGAGAGGAACTGAAACCTAAACTTGAGGAAATATCGAGAGCGAACATCAAAAGCCTTGTAAAGGAAAACAAAGTCGGTAGTATTAATGCGTTTGAGGGCAATAAGAGCACTGGAGGGGAATGCCCGTAAATACAGGTAAGACTACACAGACATGAATGTCTACAAACTGGAAGAAATTACTTATTTCCAGTAAATCGAAAGGCAGCCTGGAACTATGAAGCATGAGCTGGAAAGAAGGAGGTCGGTCATGGTATTCAGCCTGCAGAATTATAACAATTCTGAGAAGAACAGGACTCAGGAGAAGGAACACAGAAAAGGGAACAGAGGAAGGGAGGAGTTAGATAATTTGAGACATCACAGAAGACAAAACCCTGAGGGTGAGCCGAGCACGAGAAGCGGATTCTCAGTCCATCGTTAGGTGGATCCAGAGGAATCGGCTGGAAATGGTCCCTGTTACTGAGCCATGTGATGCCGGTGGACTGGCGGGAAAGTGGAAAGAAACTTTAATTTCAGGACCGAGTGAATGACAATTAGCCAGGCGTCATGAGCGAAGTTGAGACTAAACTCAGCGAGGAAGGTAAGCCACATACGGGTTTCCCAAAGGGCTACACTGTACAGTAACAAGAGGAGAATTGATGTACGGAGGAAAGGGAGGTCCAGCCCTATTGGTGAGTAACATCTTTAAAATTCCAAGCGGTAATGGTGAGCAATGGTTACTGTAGCCGAAACATTATCGGAAAAAAAACGGTTTTGATATCTGCTTAATAACCTTGCAAGGGTACAATCCGTCAACATGAGCGAAAAACCAAATACCAACTTTACGAATATGATACAGGAACGATCTGGATGTTGCAAGAAGTTGCAGGGATAACCGCGCAAGAGTGTTGGCAAATTCTGATTCTAGAAGAAAACATACGGAGGTTCGTTCAAGTTCCTGAAATGCGAACGGAAGAACCTTTTGTAGCAGCATACATGTCACTTGGGTCAGGAGGGAGAGTGTACCTTCGAAGATGGTCTTGGTCTTCAGTCATAGTAGCCTTCAGACTGGTCCCTCCAACTGGAAAATGTGAACATCTAGCACCTGAGATGAATGCCCTGGGTTTATGTGTGTGTGTGTGTGTGTGTGTATGTGTAAGCAACAGCCTAAAATAATGGAATGGTTGGGTATACTGTATATTCTTTTACTGCCAGAAGGCTTTTGACATCTGTCACCGATGATGAAGCTAGACTCCTACGATGGTATCAGTGGAGAGCCACTCACACGGAATCACAGCTAACTGACCGAGAGGAACCAGAGATCACCAGCTGAGGGAACCTTAATCCGGGCGAGTGTGCTAAGTTAAGTCCTTCGGGGTTCAGCGCTGGGATCATTACAATACTTTTGTTCTACATTAATGATCTCCTAAACAGAGACAGAATCGTGCCAGAATTATGAAAGAAGTGCAAAATAAGAGGGACTGAATCATAATCAGTCGATTATCACTATCACATAATAATGAAGGAAACCTTTCTTAGTGCTGCACTTCCAGGTAATCGCAGTTTTAGATGACTTTTTCTCTCTGACAGATCCATCAAACGAATTTGTCTTGTCTCATTAGTTTGTAAGCGTGTCTATGTGCATAATCTATGTAAATACTACGGCTGATCTTTAGCTGATAAAAGTTGGGCTTTCAGCTAAAAAAGATTTTCAGTAGTGTAAAATTCAGCGGAAAGGTATCGATATCTATGTAACATTAAATAATTAAGAACTGAATAACACACGCGATATAAAACCTGCCCATCCCAGTACTCGACTAGCTACAAAACACAACTGGAGGGAGGCAGTGACCATCGCTTTGCACCCTGACGTTGAGCAAAGAAGAAAGTACTGTAGCTTTTACTGGAAACGGTGTTTAAATCCATGGGCGAGTTAGGACGGACTGACTGAGTGACTGGATGTGTAACACTAGATGTCAGGAGGCAGCAGGTGGCAGTGGCCTGCATCGGTGTGAAAGAAAGCCGGCCTGATCAGTCATACGGTGTTGAGCCAAACCGCTGCCCAACTCGACCTCCGTCGTTCATGGGGACCTCACCACGACTGACTCTCCAAGTCAGGACCGGATACTTGTGCTCGCCTGGAGTGCAGCGATGGAAATCATATTTCTATTACAAGATAATGCTGATGTGATGTAAATTAAACTAATCTCTTGGGGGAGCTTCGAATCCACACAGATGTGCGTAAACGTCACATCCAGGAAACTAAAAAGCTGTGTAATCTTGCTTTGGTCCACAAAAAAAAAAAAGATTACCGAAATGAATGTGTCCGAGATTGCAGATGGCAGGTATTAATAACGAGGTATCATCGTCCTCCTGACAGCAAGAGGAAATGCTTGGATTTTCCAACAGTGAACAGAATTCTCTTTGTAGGTATAAGCTGGTAGGCAGCCAACGACCAGCGAGGAATGTTACCAGTACTACCCGCCTGGGTATCGGGAGGGTTAGTGACATCTGCATAGTGAGCCAGCACTTTAGTGGTTGTCAATTTGCACTCCTCTGACCCAGGTAGCTGTCTTTCCCTTCTGCCTCACTAACATATGGAATACTGGCATTCTGTCTACAAACACACAGTCTCTCCTTGTCACATGTAACACCTGACAACACTTAACTCACGGAGCTTATTCATCTTAACTCCAGACTTTTCTGCGGTGAGCACTATGCGCTAGTTCTGCCTTTTGGCAAAATGTTAGGAGCAGTAGATAGAAGTAGTAGGTAGCGACATTTAGGCATGAGCATTTGGTAGAAATACTTGGTAGGGACATTTAGGCATGAGCATTAGGTAGAAATATTAGTTAGGGTAGAAGTAGTAGTAGGTACGATCAGTAGATAGTACTAGTCATTAGGAACATTAGGTAGGAGCCTCTGCAAACACTGCTCTAGAGTTGCCCTCTGCCAGTGGCCTGTTAAGCGTGAGGCACTAAAGGCTAAGAAGCGGCGCTGGAGTTCTTTCGTTATGGAGACTCTTCTGCCGTGGCCACCCCTCTGAGGGACTTCCAGTAGGAACAGGCGTCAGAGATACAGACGGACAGAACAGAATTCTCGAGTTGCTCATTCACGGTCTACCTCGTAAAGCTGTCATCAAGAAGTTCATTAGGACGAGCCATACAAGAAATAGCCAATCTCCGTCTACAGCCTTTACACGGCGACGTATTCCATCGGGTCCAGGGGATCTTCGCACCAGGACTTGCGTTAGATGAGGGTTGTTATGATCACAAAAGTACCAATCAATTGCCCTGAATACAACTTCGAACACTACCACGGCTTACTTGCAGACCAGTGACATCTAAAAGGCCAATACGTTAACACTCTTGTACAAAGTCTACACACGCAATATACGTACATATATATATATATATATATATATATATATATATATATATATATATATATATATATATATATATTAT
>JAYMFT010028878.1:0-16091 GCA_038088735.1 Panulirus argus
TCAGACAGAAGTAAGATATTAGGAGAGGTACTAGACAGATGGTGTTCAACTGAGGAGAGGTTACTAGAGAGACCATGGGAAAGTCATGGGAGGGGCCGGTACCACTACTGCTAGAGCCCTCCCTCTCATTGGCAGTAGAGTCAGGCTGAAACCCGGAGATTCTTAGCACCCCATTATGCCGGGGACTAGGGGCCACAGATTGGACGGACACTGTTATCATGAGCTTATAAATGTTAGAGCGGATAGGAATTGGCAAGAGTAATTATGTGAAAAAGTAATAATAATAAGCAAGGTATGATTAGGTGTGTGGTGCTTGTAAGAAGAAAATGGCAGGACTAGCCTGGTAGTCCCGTTTTGATGAAACAGGAAGGAAGACCAGCAATCCTGACATGGAGAGTGTAGGATGGTTCCGAGCACCATTTTAACGCTCCTCAGTCAGGACTGTGCATCATAGTGGAGAGGAACAACGTGGTTTTAAGAGTGGTAAAGAATGTGTGGGCCAGGAGTCTGTGTTAAGAAAAAACTTAGAAAGAGAAAGGGATTTGTATGTGGCATTTATGGATTGAAAGAGTGTCTTGTGGAAATTATCCCTGATGAGAACGTTACGAATATATGGTGTTGGGGAAAGTCATTACTAACTGCAGTGAAGAGTTTTTCCTGAGAGAATAAGGCAAACGTTCAAGTAGGAAGGGAGGCGAAGAGTAGTTCTAAGCAAAGGTGAATCTGCGTCAAGCGCGTGTGATGTCATCATAGCTGCTTAATCTGTTTATGAACGGGCTGGTGAGTGAGGGGCAGGTCTACAGTATGCTTTGGGTTGGGGACCTGTAAGATGAATCAGCTGCTGTTTGCGAATGATATAGTTTTAGCGGAGGATTTTACAAAGAAATTTCAGAAGCTGGTGTAGAATTTGGTACAGTATAAAAGGAGGAGGCTGAGAGTAAACAAAAGTAAGGAAGCGCTGTAGCAGGGGGCGAGACAGGATGATCTAAATTTGAGTTCGAATGGGAAGAACCGGAAGAATAAGGAGTATAGCAGATGCCTGGGAGTGGACATAGTAACCAACGGAACCATGTGAACTGAAGTGAATAATAAGATGGTAGAGGGGGTTAAATCGTTGGGCTCATTAAGGAAAGTGTGGAAGGTGAGGATATTTTCTGTTAGGGTAAAGATGGGTATGTTTGAAGGTATAGCAATCCCTACGGTGTTGCATGGGTACGAGTTTTGACCATGACTGCAGAAAAAGGTAAGGGGTTGAGCTGTTGGATATCAAATGCCTGAGGACAATAAATGGTTTCAAACGGGTTGATCGTATAAAAAATGACCGCATGAGCGAGTTGTGATTGTAAGCGCTGTTTGATTGCGAGTTACCAAGGTGTGGTGAAATGGTTCCGTCAAATTGAGATGATGAACAAAAGAAGACTAAGAGGATCTGTGAGTCGTAGGTGAATAGAGGAAGAGGGAGGGGAAGACTGAAATGGATATGGAAGGATGGAGTGATAGGATCTTGCCTAAACATTTAGGAGGGTAAGAGGCACGCTTGCAATAGAATGGACTGGAGTGATATGGTATACGGGGGACGCCGTGCTGTCAGTGTGCTATACCAAGGTACATGGAGCAGTCTGAGTAATCCTGGGAATGTTGTACGGGGCTTTTTTTGTGGATAGCAGGCTCTGGTCTTCGTATAATATACATGAAAGCTACAGAGTGAACGTGAGCAAATGAAGCCGTTGCTCGTCTGTTCCCGGTTCTAGCTCGCTATGGAGAGAAACATCGAACAAGAATAAAAAATAAGAACGACTCTTGTGTTTCATACGTCATTTACATTGTTTCTGAACTGTCCAGCATATTTCTGACTCCCCTACTACGACGACAGCCTCGGCCCAAGCACTGCAGCAAGTGCTCAAGGTCGTGGTGATGGCTCTGGCAGTGACGTCACCTCACGTGAGTCCCGGGCTCCACCCTTTACACATGTCTGGCCCCTGTCCCCTCCTTACCATAGGTCTGGCCCCAGCCCCCTCCTATACTCACGTCTGCCTCTTGTCTCCTTCCTTCCACCCATGTGACTCCAACTCCTTCCTCCACACACGTCTGGCTCCTGCCCCGCTCCTGCCACACGTCTGACCCCGGCTCCTTCTCCTTCTCTACCACTCATTTGACTCCTGTCCTCTCCAGACACACATCTGGCTCCTCCCACCTCCCGACCACTCGTCTGGCCCCAGGACCCTCTCCCACACACGTCTGGCTTCTGCCATCTTTCCCTCATACGTCTGACACCTACCCCCTTCCTAGCACACGTCTGGCTGCTTTTCCTTCCTCACCACACGTCTGGACTCAACCCCTTCCCCACACACGTGACTTGTCCTCTACCTGGGGATGACCTGATGAGGAACTGGTGAATTGGGGTGGACCTAGAGAAGACTTGAGGAAAACCTGTGAAGGACCTTGGAAAGACCTGTTTGTGCGTTGCTTGTTACTCTTCCATGATCGAGTCGTAGCACCTAGAGGCCCTAAATTTTGGGTGTAAGTACTTCAGATTCTGAAAAGGTCTAAAGTTACCGCAGTAGACCTTAATGGCCGTTTTGAGGCCATCAAAGGCCACCATTTTTTTTCCCAGGCAACGCCGAGTACTCTCCCAGTAGTTTGTAATGATAATGATGATCGGCCGTCTACACCTTGTCGAAGGATTTGCCTACATCTCTTTTTGTATGTGTGTATACAGTTTATTTCTGTGCCCTGGTTACCGGAGCTTTTACCTCTGCCTCGATTGCGATTGCAAATGTGGTGCCTTTTATTCCTGTGGAAGCTCCTAACCACATCAGAACCTAGCTGTGCTCTCAATGGTTATAGATCCAAATGGAAACAAATCATAGATAGTCACTATTTACATCATCACACATACATCATAATTACCAATATTTACATGCATCAATACTATCCAAACTGCCACCACACAAGGCCACACCACTTCATCTCACAAGGCCACATCGTCTCTCCCCAAATCACCACAGACAATAGACCCCATAAGCTGGGTATGTGGGAGGAGAGAAGTAGGCTGGGGCTAGCAAACAGGAATGGCGCTCCTGCTCCACATCATGAGTCACAATGTGGCAATCACGTGGGTGTCTGGAAGGGCAGAGGCAGACAGCGCAAGACAAGAGGGGGAGGCACCTGACTGACAACCACAATGACTACTGTAGGCGGGGAAGTAATAAAAGAGAGGCGATCTCGCTCCGCACCGTTGACCATGTCGCAAGAGCAACGTGGTTATCTGACAGGACAGTGGCAGGTGAAATTACAATATGGAGACGGTATTCTTCCTCAACATTAGTTAGGGAAGGCGACACTAAGTATGTTTCTCGAGGGAGAACAGCGCTATAGGAGTGTTCACTATCATTAAGCTGCATCAAGATGAGTATCTGGCGGTGTAGAGATAGGCGAAAGAGCACAGCACGAGTAAAGATGTTGATTGGGTACGTGGCAGGGTACAAACAAGTGAGCCAACACTAGTGTCGCACCCTGTAGGGAAGCGCCACAGCAGGTATCGGGCGGGTCATGGAATCATGGGTGGCGTTGCCGGTCCGTGGATAAACTAACTCTCCCACCGTGAGTCTGGGATGGTGACGGGAGAGGAGGGCGGTATGCAGCCGGCGCTCTGGCAGCTCCGCCCTGGGAAGGCGCGTTACACTGGGACATGCATCACGACCATTACAATTATCAGCTGTAATTAACGCAGTTTAACTGGTACATTAATAGCCGGTGTAATTATATTTCATATTCATAATGAGCATAAGAACTTTACGGTGTAATATGGTAGTGTGCTAAACTTTTTGAAACAAGACGAAAATATTTCAAAAGCTTGAAGTGAAAGCAGCACGTGCACCGGATACGACAACAACAACAATAATTCCTGGCGGCAGCAGTTGTGTCGTGTCAGCCGTCTGTTGCCTCACTCTCCCTCCTCACTCCATCTTCCCGCCATTCTCCTGTCTTTATGTCCTGTTCATACAATATCCTTTCCCTTCATTGTACCACTATATCACCATCACCTCACACCGTGCACCACTCACACTGTAACATACTTAATTGCTGCTCCCTAACCCCCCGGCATTTTACCCTCTGTACCTAAGGTTACGTCCCTCCTTCCATTAACGTCACTTCCTTTCAACGTCATATTAACATATCTTTATTTTTCTTTCACTCCATATATGTTCATCTGATATCGTAGTTATATTTTCACCTAATTTTCATGGCTTTCCCTTCGGCATAATTATGCCAGAGCGGTCTCTAATGGTTCACTGCAACATTTAATTACTTCCTGTTAAATTAATAACGCACATTCATGTAATTACTTTTATCAAATTTCTTTTCTTTCTTTTCTATTCCACTCTCGTACACTTATTTCAACGAGATTTCTTTACTTTTTGCCTTGAATTAATTACGTTTTCCTCTCTGTATCCTTATGATTTGGCTTCCTGTTCCTTTTCTCCTTTCCCTTTCACATCATTCCATTCTAGTCCGCTGACATCCTCAATCTCTCGCTCATCCTTCAACTCCCACCAACTGCAATCCTCAGCCTCCTGCTCATCCTTCTCTTTAAAACTAATAATCATTCCAGTTTATAACATCCAGTTTCCATATGTGTGTCATTAGTCCTATATTTATGAAGAAAGTTAAAGCCACATTATTCATGAAACGGTAAACTAGAGAGCAAATATAAACAATACATTCCCGGCAGCTTACAGCACAGCCTTCTGTCTGCTACACTGCCTACACGGATAAAGGGGCTGCACGCTGTAGCAGCCACACCACAGAGCCCGCTCCTCTGCCGCACTACCCTTATCAAACAGCCAGCCGCGCTTTCCACTGTCATCCGGAAACGACATCAACAGCAGCAGACTGCACACAGATCCGCAAACAGGACCGACAACCGCCCGCTGCACCAGCGTTAACAGAGAACCTCAGCAGCAGCAGCAGCGGGCTGTCCCAGAATACACCAACAGTTGCCTGCTCTCACTTGCGATACCCAACCATCCACCCCTCACTCGCCCCCTCACTTGTTACCTCCCCCCCCCCCCTCCGCGTCTCCCTCTCCCACCAACGACTGACTTCTTTACCTTCCCACTCTCTTCCGTTCTGTCTTCCTTGGCTGATCCCTTTCACCCCTCCCTTCCCCCATGACTAACCCACCTTCCTGGCCCCCATGGTTAATCCTCTTCCCATCCTTACCTGCCCCCATGGCTGGCCCCCTTCCCGCCCCATGCCAGACCACCTTCCCTTCCACCCTTCTCCTATAGGTGGTCCCCTTCCCTCACTCACTTTTCTCCAAGGCTGGTCACCTCCTTTCCCAGAGGCTGATCCCATTTCCCCCCTTCTCTGCCCCCATAGCTAGCCTCCTTCCTCGTTCCCATGGCTGGCTCCCTTCTTCACTCCCCTCTTCCTCATGACTGACCCCCCCCTTCCCTTCCTCCCTGCCCTTGCGGCTTTTCCGTCCCTTCTCTGCTCCTATGAGTGCCCCACCCCCCTTCCTTCACCCCACTGCTGGCCCCTTCTTTCCTTCCCTTCTCCCAAGGTTGGCCCGCTTTCCTCCTACCATCTCCCCCAAGGCAGTTCCCTCCCCTCCCACCCTTCGCCCATGGTTACCCCCTTCCCTCCCTCCCTGCCTAACCCCATGGCTGGAAACCCTCTCCCTCTCTTCCGTGGCCGTCCCATTTTCCTCCCTCGATGGCAGCCTTTCTCTTTTCCCTTTCCTCCACAATGTCAGCTCCCGTTCTCTCCTTCCCCTCCCCCCTGCTGGTGCTCTATCATGGTCTTCAGGCTGGACGTGGCCCACCTTCCTACCCGTCGCTTCGTCCATGGTGGACGGGCTCCCTCCCTCTCTCCCGTGGCTTACTCCAGCTCCTGACCTTCCCCAAACTGAGCTACTCCCCTTTCTTGCATTCCCAGGGGGCCCCCCCTACTGGCTGTCCATGGCCCTGAGAAAGGCCATGATCGACCTCTACCTGTACTCTATCCTGTCTGATTCGCCTCCCTCCTTCCCATGCCGGCTTGCCGTTGCTACCGTGGCTGGCTTCCCTTCCCTGCACCCTAACGCAAACGGTCCACTGTGGCTCTCGGGATGACCACGATTTTCCTCCCTCGAACTCCTGACAACACGGGAGAAATATAGCCTCATAAATATGAAATGGAGCTGGGGCGGGCGCGCGGGCGGTAAGTGCGACGGTCGGGAACTGCACTGAACTGCCCCAGACACAGTAATTGTGAGGCGGAAGTAGACCCCCAACAGTTCTTCCATCCAACCACCGACGCTACAGTCGTCTGGCAACACTCAAGGCCAGACGCTTGCTAGCATCTCCAACAGTGTGTCTTCAGCATTATATTGATCACTATAAGCAATACTTGATGATGACCTGTTCAAGTTTAAAGTCTGGTGATACACGCAGGCCAGACCCTTAAACTGGAAGCTGGTCACTGGAAAGCAGCTGATATATCTAGAACCAACAATAAGTCTCTTAAGGGTATGGCGAGTAAGGCTTTGTCACAAGGGGTGTGATCCCCTTGTCCAGCTGGCCAGCAGGATGCTCTAGCTTTTAGCTGCCGGGAGCAGTTCCCAAGATGCATTATTTTATGGAGAATTTCGCCCCGTACACCAGACGATGTTTGAATACAGAGTTATCGGAAAACTGCGAGACGGCTCAACAGTTTACACGATAGTCTATATCGTTTCTCATCTTTCTGGTCTGTTACGTGCTTTAGTTACTACCCGTGCGTGACGTGGGCCTATAATGTTACTAATGGTGTGTCTGGTCTCGGTCAGGTACATTGTGTGCGTCACAAGCTTTTACTAAACATGATACATGACCACCAGCCGAATGAACAGAGTCTTGTAATTCATGAACCGATGTTCACGTCTCCATCAGCAGATTCCGAGACCTTTGTTCCTCCCGTGATGCTAACGCCCCACAACTGCCCCAGGGGACGAGGCATCTCTGTGGTGAGGCACATTACGACTCCCCGTAATGGAACCCTCAATCATAATGGCTTCCGACATGCTGCAGTTGGTCAGTCTAGGCACGTGCTGGTCGGCCCTCTTGTGTGCAGCAGCCCGCAGCTGTGACCTCTTCTGGAAACGCTAGCATCAACTATATATGAGAGTATGGTTAGCGAGTATCACAAGACATGAGTTTAGTCTGTAGTGGACATATGGAACTACCGTACTATGGGTATGAAGTTGGGCTGTTTAAGCTAAAATTAATCTTTTTCACTTTTGAAAAATTAATCTTTTATTCAGTAATTCTTGACATACTCGCTTTAATCTTATGAACGCACTGAATGATTACAACAGTGATAAGAATACGAGGAGAGCAGTGAGAAGGAACTTGTCTGCGTGAGTGTCGGAGAGGCCGGTGTGACACCAGCCCCGTCCCCGTCTCCTGCCGCAGCTGGGGGGGGACCTCTGCGGTGACTCAAGTGACCCTCCCTGCATCACAGTAACTACATCCTCACTTCTTCAGGAATCTTTTCTTACGTTTCTGTCAAAACAGTAATAACAGACGGATGGTCGCACACCGACAAAGGGACGAACGCTAAAAAAACGCTTTCCTGCCTTGGGGCAAAATATCATATCCCACTCGTGAATCAAATAAATCCAGTTCGGTACAAGAGCTGAGAGGACTACGTGATATCTCGCTCATGTGGATGGTATACGAACACTTAGCCAGTGGGTCTTATTACCTATTTGTGTATACTGGGTGGGAGCTTTATATTCGTGGGGACCCGCCTCTGTTCCTGCTTTACTGTCATTGATTTCCTTAAATTTGCTAATGGTAGCCACGTTCACTTGTTCTTGGATTTGCTTGTTCCAGGTGTATACGACATTTGTTGCGAAAGACGAGCTTCCACATGTCCGTCCGCACACTTCTCTTCCTCGGTTTCCAACTGTACCTTCAAGCTGCACCCTGTTTTCCGATATCGAAGAACTGATGTTACCGTAAGTTACCGTCTTCCCCCTGTTCATCGCTATTTCCAATCAGTTTCTGTCGCTACTTTTTTTTTTCAGACCCTTTTCAGCAAGTCTATATGGCCCCTTAGGTGAAGAAACTAAACTTTTACTGTTTATTCTATCTTGCAGCAAATGTACGTTTGTGTATATCTTTCTAAACATCTCGCAGGACAGGAAGTTCAAGGCAGTTCTGATGACCAGGATATAATCATATTCCTTCAGCATCCTCCTCACTCTGTTCAGGCGACAAGGTCAGCGAGATGTCAACTCCTTGATCCATTCCGCAGAGCGACGTCTGTGCTTACTACCACCACTGCAGTACTCCCCGCCTGGACTGTTTGCCCTTCCCCATTTTCATGTTTTTTTTATTTTCCTGGGTTAAGCTTCGTTAGCCATTTGGCCAACCACTGCCGTATCCTGTCTAAGGCCCTTTCCAGCTTTTCGCAGTGTCTGCTGCCACGCACTTCCTTCATAAATTCAGCATCATCAACAAACATGGTCAGGTATAAATCCATCTCACTGGTGAATTACTTACGTAGAACAAGAGCTCTGGGGTGGGGAGAACTACTTGTTACCCTCTCCCAACGTGAGGAGAATCCCCGGACACGTGTCTTCTCTTCTCTCCCACTTAGTTAGTTAATCCACTCAATTAGCCCTCCTCTGCCACCTACCTGGATGTTTAGCTTCCTCAGCACTCTTTTGTGGGGGACTATGAAATTCTTTCTAGCAGATCAGGAAAACTCAATCCAGCCAATCACCACTTTTCTCCAGGATGTTGCCGACTCTTCACTGAAATCCAGCAGATTCATCACACAAAATCTATACTACCTGAGCCCATTGTTATTCCTACAAAATTAGCTGATTTCAGTTAAGTACTCTCCTAACTACTCTCTGATAATCTTTCAGAGTATCTCACAGATTATGGAAATTCTGGTCTATAATTCAGGACTACGTCTCTGGTATCTTCTTTTGATTATTTATACAAAATTGACGCATCGTTTTTAGTTGGAACATTTCTTTCGTTGGAGACTAAACAACATCGTCAGTGGTTGGGCAAGGAACTACGCACACTCTCTAAGTAAAATGGTGGTATGTGACCTGAGCCACGAGCCTTGTGTGAGTCCAAGAGTCTCATCACTTCCGCAAGATAAGCTTCGGCGTTCTCTAACATACCTTCCTCTTCGGGTGCGAAAACAATCGGAAGCTTCGTGTTTAGCTCCACAAATATATCCTGGTTTGTATGAATGACTTTCCCTTCTGAATCCCTAGACTTTATAAGTTAATCGTTATCTGTTTATGTTAGCAGGAAATACTGAATTATTTACTTAATGATAAACGTACTAAAAAACATTTTTGGATGAAAATGTGCTGAAAGAGTCGACGGGTGGGATGTCTGATGATTTCATGATGGAGGTGTGGGTGAACGTTTGTAGAGGCTTTAGGAAAAGAGGAAATGATATAGATGGAATGAGGATGGTGAAAGTGAGCGAGACTGGGTGAAGAATGGGAGGTATTTGGGGAAGCAGTGCTTACACGTGCAAGAGGGGTTTTTGGCATGCGGAAGGTGGTATGTGGACGTGTGAGAAAGGATAGCGAGTGGTGGGATGAGGAAGTTAAGCTATCAATGACATAGGAGAGAGTGGTTTATGAGCCTTACCTGCTGGACAGGAGTGCGAATTACTGTGAGATAAACGAGAGAAAGCGCCAGGAGGTCAAGAGGAAGGTCAGGGGTTGAAAGAGGGGGCACACGAGAGTTGTGCTGAGAGAGTATCGGCAGACTTCAGGGAGAACACGAAGACTTAGAAGGAGGTGAAGAGTGTGAGGAAAACAAGAGAACAAATGGGAGGATCAGTGATGGAAGCAGATGGGAAGTGGCAACAGGCAAAGAAGAGACGAGGAGGGGAGGGAGTGAATGTCTTGAAGGCTGTTGAATGTATTATAACAGTTGGATGACAGGCGGCAGATGTGGGCTGTTTAGGAAGTGGTGGTATGCAAAGAGAGAGAAAAAGTTATGGGAAGCAGTTTGGAAAGAAGAGAAGAGGCGGTGGAAGCCTTGCATAATAATAAGTAAATCAAATCTGCTAGATTGAATGGGACTACATCTGAATTTCTCAGGAAAGGGATAATAGTGTTGCTGACTGGTTACCTAGGATTTTCAACGTATGTATGATTCATTGTGTAGAGCCTGAAGGTTGGAAGAATACATGCATAGTGTCAATGATTAAAAATCAGGGAGACAAAAGTAAATGACCGAATTACAGAGTAGTTCGTTGAGTATACCTGGCATGTTGTGCGGAATAGTGATGATTTAGAGGGTAGTAGCATGGAAAGAGGAGCAGACCGGGAAGGAACGATTTGACTTCACAAGTGACAGATGTTGCGTAGATCAGTTGATTGTCTTGAAGAATCTATGAGAAATATTTAGAAAAAGGGCAAAATTTGTATGTGACATGGATCTAGGGAGAGTGTATAGCTGGAATGATAGAGATGTTTTATAGAAGGTGTGACGAATATACAGAGTTTGGAAAGCAACTATAAGCAATGAGGAGTTTCTATAAAGAGAGTAAGGCGTGTTTGCGAGTAGGAAGAGAGGACGGTGAGTGGTTCCAGGTGAAAGTGAGGCTGTAGAGAGAATTTGTGATGTCAACAAAGATGTTTAGTCTATTCATGGATGGGGAAGTGAGGGAGGTAGATGCAAGGGTCTTAGAGACAGGGGTGGGGGCCTAGCAGGTGTGTCAGTTGCTATTTATTGATAAAATAACTTTGGTGGCAGACTCTAGTTAGAAACTGCAGAAGCTGGTGTCTGAGTTTGGGTGAGTGTGTGTGTGTGTGTGTGTGTGTGTGTTTGTGAGAGGCGAAAGTTGTGAAAATAAGAGTAAGGTTATTAAGTGCAGCAGGGGAGAAAGACAGGTTGTTGGAGTGTGAGTCTGAATGAAGAGAGTCTGGAGAAAGCTGAGTGTTTTATTTAGATTATCATTGATGATGATGATGATGATAATATTAATGAGACTGATAATAATGATGATTGTAATGATAATGATAACAAAACTGGATGCTAATAATCATTATAATAATAATGATGATAATATTAATGATAATTATTATAATTATCACAATTATTATCATTAGCTATAATAATCATTATTGTTATTATCACTGTTATTATTTCTATTATTCTTCTTATTATTATTATCATTATTATTATTTTTATTATTACTATTATTATAATTATGATTATGATTATTATTATTATTATCGTTATTATTATCATAATTAGCAGTCCATTGAATTAACCACAGCCAAAGACTTAAACATACACAGGTTATGATACGAGGGGAGGGTAAAAAAAAAAAATATGTGAAAGTTTGTAAACAAACTTTGGTGTAGCAGTGTATTGATTATTGATGATGATCGTAATGGCTAGGCTGTGGCTGCTCTTGCCACACATGCACTAGCTCGGATGGGTCCCAATGCGGCTGTGGTGCCAGTTTACTACCCTGGGACTAGGGATCTCATGTGGCAACTGACTACGGTGGCGGGTCTAGTGTTGATGTGTGTTTCCCGAACTCCCGGACGTGGTCCAGCTGGTGGTGCAAGAGGAACCAAAGATGATCCTGCAGACCCTATTCTGCACCTTTTCTAGTGGCTTCTGTTCTGTGATGAACGGGTAGGAAGACCTATGAAGCAGTGAGTTTGGGAAGATTTAAAGTTATGTTGGCGTTCCTGAGGTCTTGCACAGGTCTGTCTGCCTGTCTGTCTGTTCGTGTGAGCTTACCGAAACAAAACAATTTCCACAGAGTGAGTTGGGGATCAGGGTTCGTTGGCTTCAATACTGGGGAAATTGAGAGGCTGTGAGTTGGATGACTTCGATACTGGGGAAACGCATGAAACCTAATCAACTGGTTCATTTCGCCTGCTGGAGGGAGATGCTGGTGACTGAGCGAAAATGCCTGGCTAATTCAGGCAGGAAATCTTTATAAAGTAATGTAGGTACGTCAGCGGGTGTCGTGGAGAACAGCATGGTGACCACGGGGCATTCAGCCGATGCTCCCTCTACATAAACATGGGCATCAGCATGAAGGGGCGGCAGACCCTCGTCACGCAGGATCCTGATGTGTTTGATCGGACGGTGAGGATACATACTGCCCACGGGGATTGTGCAGGCGTCGGCCGCGCCGTCAGTGCTCGTCAAACATAGCTTGGCTGTTTTGCATTGGTGTCTGAGGGAGGACACATGGTAGAGCTAAAGTAAGAAGACAGGAATGAGTAAGAGGAGAGCAGGAGGCAGGAGACGGGAAGAGTATAGTAAAATGGATAAGAAGGGAGTGGATAGCAGTACGAAGACAGGAAGCAGGAGAAAAGAGAAGGGAGGAGACAGTAGAGAAAGGGAGAGGGAGACGACTTCGAAAGTAGGAGGGAGAAGAAGAGAGAGTAGGAGGGAGTGAGAAAGGTGAAAGCACACCGAAAGAGATCAGGACGAGAATATACGAAACAACAAGAGAAACAAAACAGGGGAAAGGATTGAGAGGGTTGACGGGGGGCGACGAAGAAGACCAGACAGGAAGAGAGTTAAGAACATGAGGGAGGAAATCATGAAGAACAAGAGGAAGAAGAACGTGAAAACAAGAAGGAAAGAATATATGAGAGAGAGAGAGAGAGAGAGAGAGAGAGAGAGAGAGAGAGAGAGAGAGAGAGAGAGAGAGAGGAGCAAGAGGGAGGAGAGTCAGAAAGAGAGGCGAGAGCAGGCGAGATACTGGGCCCAGGCCACACCCTGCGTGAAATTCCCACACCAGGATTATGTTACACCAACACAAAAGCTGGTAATTCACGTTTAATGATAATAAATAAGAGTGAAAAAAAAATGAAAGCAGTAACACAATAGCGTGACATCCACGTATATAAGGGGAAGCATTTCGCCAGACATGCAGTCTGTACTTGTAATAATCATATAATTTTATTCATATAGTTGGCTGTTGTTTGATCTCAGGAAATCCATAGTATATGGTAAGAGGAAGGTTACCCAAAATATAGACGATAACTGATCAGAATAATTCAGCAACTCGCAGATATCAAATCATTTTACGGTTATCAACGATGGTCATAAGGGAATACGACAGATGTGGGAGCAAGGTGAGAGGCCCAGTAAACACTTATTACATCGGCCTGAAGTAAGAATGGCTCACATCCTCATTATAGAGGCATCCAAGAGGTCAGAGGCTCCACTAGCAAGTCTGCAGTCCAGTGACAAGAGGCTCCATCAGAATGTGTACAACCTAATGATGAGAAGCTCCACTGGTACGTCCACAGCCCAGTGATGAGAGGCTCCACTAGCACGTCCACAGCCGTGATGAGAGGCTCCACTGGCACGTCCACAACCCAGTGATGAGAGGCTCCACCAGCACGTCCACAGCCCAGTGATGAGAGGCTACACTGGCACGTCCATAGCCCAGTGATGAGAGGCTCCACTGGCACGTCCACAGCCCAGTGATGAGAGGCTCCACCAGCAAGTCCACAGCCGTGATGAGAGGCTCCACTGGCACGTCCACAACCCAGTGATGAGAGGCTACACTAGCACGCCCACAGCCCAGTGATGAGAGGCTCCACCAGCACGCCTACAGCCGAGTGATGAGAAGCTCCACTAGCACGTCCACAGCCCAGTGATGAGAGGCTCCACTAGCACGTCCACAGGTGATCCATTGTTTGTGGCTCAGCAGGCAATGCTCCTGTGGTGGTAGAGTCACGTGCAGCACCTGGCGCCGCGTAGTGAACCGTGACCCGATGTGAAACGCTTCCCAACGGCACCAAACTAACCCAGGTGTGCTAAAGCTTCAGGTAACAATTCTTTTCTGGTTATCATTTACCATCTTCTACTTCAGCTTGATATCAGACTTGTCGCTTGACGAGGAGATGATTCACTTCGGTTGTCGAGAAACGAACGAACGTGCAGCTCAAGTCGGGCGACGACCTGTCTTATTTCTTTATTTTGTTCGAATCTTGTTCCTCGTCAAATTTTGTAGTCACACGGAAATTTTATCTTATACTACTAGGATTTTAACATGTTTAATTGCTTATTTTGTGGTTATATTACACTGTTAAATATTCAATTTCCTTATGAGACAGGCTCTTACATTGTTACACTGGAATTTTGGTGGTTTTGTGCGAGCCTTATTTCACTTGCAGTGATTTGCTTCCGCCTTGTGGCTCCCAGTAGCGGAAATCCATCAGCTGTTCCTTGAATTAATCGAGTTATCGCCCATCAGCGCCTCGCAGGATCGCTGCTCGGCATTTACAGAGCGGCAAAACTTGTGAATTTCCCCGTCATGTCGTCCTACATGTCAGGGAAGTGTCTCCGTGCGACAAAGTCACATCAATTTCGTTGTGACAAATGGCCAAAACATTGGACCACGCCGTGCTACATGCCAGCTTTTGATCGTCAGTTTGAGACGTTCGCCACGCAAGAAACATTCACCTCACCTTCTATACCGATCGTAAGAGTTCCTGCTTCGTGTCACGACCCTCAACCCACCTGACTGGTCAAATGATTTACTTCAAATTAGCCCAAAATAAATCTACAGGAAAAAGCTTCATCTTAATTACGTTAGTCTATCTTGCATAGGCTTGGTTGGGTCAGCAGGTCTATACGAGGTTCGCTCTATTGCGCCCCACATTCTCTCTGGTCATCAAAGCCCTCCCCACTTTCTGTGATTCATGTTGATTGCAGGATGGAGGGAGGAGCGGTGCATTTATTAACCAAGGGGTCAGTTTCCCCTAGCAACTTCTCTGGCATCACATGAACAACTCTGGGAAATTATTTGTCAGAATAATCGATCACGAAAGTGCCACAGGCAGAGTGCATAATTACAATATTCCCATCAAGACCATTTCAAACATCTCTCACAACCCAAAATATTGTGTGTGTGTGTAAGAGTACACACACACACACACACACACATGGTCGCGAAGGAAGTAAAAAGCGTGTGGAGGATTGCATCAACTCACACGGAGATTTAGACACAACTCACACGGAGATTTAGACAGACTCCAAAGTTGGTCTGATACACGGTTGATGAAATTCAATTTCTTTTCCTATCAGACCGTGAAAGGAAAATGATACTCCATTAATTGTTTCAAAACTTATATCGCCTCATTAAATTCCATCAAGTTCTCCTTGGAACATTTGTATGTAGTATCTTGGTCTCCTTGTGTCCCCAAATCATAATTCTGGTGACATTTTAATCGTAATTCATAACTGTTTTTTCGTGTAGAATACGTACCTAGTATTTGTGAAGTAATGAGGATGGGTCACAGTGAATGTAGGCCTCAGTATGAACATGATTTAACACAAGCTGCAGCAACCTGTGTGTGAGAGAGACTTGGGAGTCGACATCGTCCCTAATCTGTTGCCAGAGTCCAATCTTAGTATGGAGGCAAGCTGTTCATGTCCTCTGTAGGACTAAACTAGAATACTTATCAAGTTTGGTCACAGCACCTTAAAAAAAAGCCTTTACAAAGGTTAGAAAAAAAAGAATTGTTTACAGTTAGGTTAACGAAGATTGTACCAGAGTTAAGAATGCAGACTTACAGGGGCAAGTCAGAGGCCTTGAATTTGCGCCATCATGAAAGAGCGACGAGTCAGAGGTCACCTGATCACACAACCTTTAAGGTATTAAACCAGATTCATGATGGAGACAGAACAGCGTTTCGAGAGGTGTTCGAAAAAAAAAAAGGACGACACAACATGAAATAAGCAAGAAACTTTTTAAAAATGATGTAAAGAAATACTTTTATGGTGAAAGATCGTTGGATGAATGGAACCGACTGAATTAAGGTGTAGCAAATTTGGACAGCATACATTAGTATGAATAACTGACGGTATTACAGCAGATTCTAAAGATGGGGCCAAACGAGTATAGCACTCCTTCCTCGGACAGCACAAATTGGTAGCTAAGCATACACACACACACACACACACATAACACCCACAAACACACGCACACACACAGAAACATATGCACACACACACACACACACACACATAACACCCACAAACACACGCACACACACAGAAACATATGCACACACACACACACAC
>JAYMFT010028889.1:0-30750 GCA_038088735.1 Panulirus argus
CTTCTTCTTCTTCTTCTTCTTCTTCTTCTTCTTCTCCTCCTCCTCCTCCTCCTCCTCCTCCTCCTCCTCCTCCTCCTGTTTATGGCTGCCTGACTCCTACGCCTCGCAGCAGAAACTTTATTTGGCCAGCTCTGCCGTGCTTCCCTCACCGTTATATACACCGGGGAAACGCGATTGTAAATAAGCGTGTAACTGTACCGAACACAAGGGAAGCTGGAGCCGTGGCCAATAAGCTATGGAAAATACGTTGAGAAAAAAAATCATAGATTTGTATTGTGCGTAAATATGAGAGCAAGGCAAGGATCACGGGATCTAGGAAATGCAGTTCCCGAATCACATGAAGTTTGTTTCCCTTTCGATATTTCTTCTTACCAAAAAATTTAGATTTTTTTTAAATATTTGAATTAATTTTTTTTCCTTTCCCTTAAGAAAAATTATATTCGTAATTCAAGATTTTAATTCCTTGGGCAGGACAGTATGACACTTGGGTATGGGTGCCTTGGCCAGGGCACAATCCCGCACCATCGTACACTCAAGGACCAACCATACCGTCCTGCTCGAGGAGTTAACACTTGGCTTGAGCAGCAGCTGTGTCTTTGCTGGATGGTCGACTGCCCTGAGCACCAACTGTGGCTCCTGCTGGACGGTTGGTTACCACATAGCCAAGCTGGCGTAGCAGTGTTTACATCCGTTTACACTCCGTCTTGCACCAGCAACCACGCCCTGGACGCAACGTCAACAACCATTCTCTCATCTTATCCACACTAGTGTAGGGGGATCGTGACTATGGCAGCCCCTCTCCCCTCCCGCACACACACACTGGGATACGTCAACAATATTTCCAGGGGCGTAGCCGCATCTCGCCATCACCCAAATATCTTGCCACATAGTTTTCACTAGTGTTCGCTGGGTCCCTTCGCTCGTGGGGGGCGGGCGGGCGGCGGGGCGTCCTTCAGCGCAGATGACTTTTTGGTTGCGATTCGTCAGCGTCTCCCTCATCATCGGCAGTGGAAGGACAGGCCCCGCCAGCCAACACCGATCATTATCACGAAAGTAGCGGCCAAAGCTGGTCATTACCTCTAGATTACGGGGAAGTCATTTACGACCGGCCCACTGCTCGCTGCCGCCACCATCGGCAGGAGCCACCCGTGACCACAGGACGACCCTCACATCCCCTCCTCCGCCCAGCATTTATCTCCCACCTGTAGGGTTGTACTCATGAGATATGACGTGATGCTTTAGGGTGAATGTTTGTACTGATTTGTTCCTGGGTTGTTGGTGAAAACAAAAAATCCTTAAACCCATGAGCACAATACGATACTTAAGCATATTCGAAAGACAAATAACGAAGCATGAGCTATAAGTGAGGATGTGCGAAGGAGGATGAATGTGAGCGAAATGATCAAGTAAGTATTAAAGTAAGAGAGAGGTGTGGTAATAAGAAGAGTGTGGTTGAGAGGGCTGAAGAGGGTGTGCTGAAATGGTGTGGACGTTGAGAGAGATTGTGTTGGAGGTTAGAGAAGAGGTATTTGTATATGTGTCAAGTGGAAGGGACAAGGACAAGGGGGAGACCAGATTGGAAATGAAAGAATGGAGTGAAAAAGATTATAAGTGATCGGGCCTGAACATGCAAGAGGGTGAAAGGCGTGCACGGGATAGAGTGAATTGGAGTAACGGAGTATAGAGGGGGTGCCGTAAAGTTAGTGGACCGAACCCAGGCATATGAAGCAGCCAGGGGAATCCACGGAAAGGTCTGTGGGGCCTGGTTGTGGATAAGAGGCTGTGCTTTCGGTACAGTACACATGACAGCTAGAGACTGAGTGTGAGTGACTGCGACCTTTTTTTCCGTCTATTCCTGGCGCTACCTCGCTTACAAGGGATACGGCGAACAAGTATGAAAAACAAAAATGAATCTTGTTCCGAAAATTACTTAAGAAAGAGAATGGGTCTATTCTGCACGGGCCGTTTATTTTTCCCAAAAAAACGCACGAGTAGACTCGCTAAGGAGCCCACTGAAACGCGCAACTCCCACTTCATTCAGGTGTAGCCCGTCCCTCGTAAACATATCAAACTGCACGTAAAAGCTGCCACAAATCAGAGAAATCAACTCCCTCCGGATGACAATACAGTTGTAAAATGCAATGACAGAAAGAAATGATAGATGACAAAAAGAAATGATAGCAGTGATATGCAGTAACATTGATGTTTCGAACTGCAAAACGGATTAATACCACATCAAATGTAAAGAATCGAAAAATGACATCCATTTTTTCTCATGACCTACAGGATTGTGAGAAATATATATCTCCGATTTTGTAGAGGTGGGAAAACAATTGTTGAAACTCATATAAGGCAGACAGGGTCCAGGTCTTTTCATTTTATTACTGTCTTTAATTCAAACAAAGCTTGGCTCTTGTCCTGCATATTCAAAGTATCTGAAGGAGACTTATGAGAATCTGCATTAACTTTTGAAAATGGTTGGATCCAGTAGATATCAATGTATTGTTGGTGGTCAGCAGTCTGGGTACAGGAAAATGCCGTGCTATATATATGAGTGGCATAGCAGAACGAGCAATCAACACTGGGAAAAGAGGGAATGGCCACCTAGAGACACGTATACTCCAGGTTCAAAGATCATTATTCACGAAAAGCTGATTGAGCTCAATAAAGGTGTGTTACCACCACACGATATAATGTTGGGATAGGTAAAGCAGTTTGTCAAAGCACTAGATAACCTAAGAAACCGCTTCTGATACATTTGCAGTAAATTTCTAAAACTTAGCAATGAAAACATAAAAGAAGGCATCAGTGTTGGACCGCAAATTCAAAATTTAACACAGGATGAGCAAATTGAAGAACGATGAGGACAACAGAGAAAGAAACCTGGCCTTCATTCAAGAGTGCAATCCAGAACGTTCTGGGTAATCACAAGGATCCCAACCACAAGGACATAGTCAGTGAACTGCTCATTTTGAAAAACTTAGCTGCAACATGAGTCTGAAAATTCACTTCCTTCACTCGCATTTGAAGTATTCATCAGAACAGCTGGGCAGTGAGAGCGAACAACGCGGGGAAAGGTTCCGCCAAGACATCACACGTATGGGAAAAAGTTATCAAGGAAAGTGGAATGTTAATATGATGGCAGACTACTGCTGGCCCATGACACGAGAGAGCTCAGGAGTGCAGCACAAGAAGCTGGCGAGGAAACAACGATTTCTTCCATATAATCATTGAGGATGGAATCAGGCTGTGGGCCTCCGTGGTGTAGCGGTTACCGTTCCTGACCGGGATGCATTCTCAGGGTCGAGCGCATAGGTTCGAATCATAGTTGCGCCACTTGGTCCACACTCGATCCAGCTGTTCATCCACCTCTAAGGGTTGGTTGATAAGATGGGTATATTGTTAAGGATAGGGTACACACACACACATATATATATGTATATATATATATATATATATGTATATGAAATGTAGCCTTACTGAAATGGTCTTGATGAAGGCCTCGGTTGCCCGTGCCGTCCCGTCTGTCATAAAGAAAAAGTATCATAGGAATTTTTTATGATTTGCAACGTCTACTTCAAAAGAAAAGTTGAATGTGACGAGAAGGTATCAGCAACGTAATTTTATGTTCTCAGAAACTTTGCTGTTTAATACATACTTTGCACACACCTTATTTAATGTTTGTAGGAAAACCTGACGTAATACTTAAGAAACTGATTATATGTTTTAAATCAGCATAGCCACATTGTATAGAAACAATTAATAGAAAGGAAACACCTCGTCATTTGTTTCAAAAATGCATACCAGTGTCATGATTATTGTAAGATTTAATGGTGTTTATTTTTGAAGTAAAATAGAGTTGGGAAGCCATGAACATTATACACAACAAAAGTAATCCAACATTTTGCGCCAGCCGTCTAGAGACAGGAAGGTTTTTAAAAGACTTTAGAATCACCACCTGTGTTCGTCCACTGCAGCTCTGTTACTATTAGTCCGAGTCTAGAGAACTGGTGGGAGCGCAGGACACATGGATGTGAGGCGCTGATGGAGGAACAGTCAGTCGCCGTGTGGGAAGCCACGCCCCGCAGTATTCAGATCCCTGCACATGCTAGATAACAGAGGTGTACAACAGTTGGTCAGGGAGCACGGGAGGTGACCTTGGGCAGGAGGGGCAGCTGTGGTGGTGTTGGGTGTGGATGGTACAGCGCCTTCCCCTCCTCTCAACATGCCAAAAGAGGAGATCTCCGGGTCTGCTGCCCACGTCAGGAGCTCCTGATGGAGGGGACAGAATCGGTATGTTTAGCTGGAGTATAGAGTGACCGAGAGGAATGGTCACCTGATGGTTATGCATTGGGTTGCAAATGGCCGTATGATGAACCTCTTTAGAATAACAAACACTTCTCTCTCTTTTGCCCTGGATACAAGTGGTGTCCAAGTGGAACGCAAGATGTGGGTTTTCTCTATGTGTTGTGCACAGTACCAGTGTCATCTGCTGCACGCATTGGATATGCATTATTTGCTGTTTTGTATTTTGTTTTATCCCTGTGAGCACGACGGGACGACTCATGAGCTTAACGAAACGAACTTTAGCTGTATTTCCCTGTCCATCATAACCATGGGTCGTCTGGTCGTGATCAGGCGTCTCGTATCGTCATAGCCAAGAGTCGTATCATCGTACTGAACGGGTTAACCCCACGAGTGCGACAACCACTTAATCCCTTGGGTACGAGGACTTGACCCCTAAACTAGTCACAGTCATCTTACTCAGACATTAAGTTATCAGTGTAGTCATCAAGGTGTTAAGTCGTCATAGTCAAGGGTTTGAATCGTCGTCATGTTCAGGGGGTTAACACCTTCCACCCCGTGTACACAGCACGTCACGGGTCATGACCTCCCGCCAGGAGTGAGGATGTGGGCCGCTCGGTGGGTTACTGCGCTGTCATCGTTGTCAGGATTCGCCACGACTTGTGGCACCAGACTGGTTAGCCTGTCATTTGTAATATTTTTTCTTTTTATATCATTGCGTCTCTCTTTCATACATGCTTGCCATTAGCGAAGTAGCGCCAAGAACAGACGAAAATATGGCCTCATTCCCTCTGATTTACTCTCATGTCACGTAGTATTGCACCGAAACTAGAGCCCACTGTCCACAGAGCTTTCCCAAGATGTCCCTGACCACTTCATACTCCTTTGTTCAGCCCATTGACAGCAGGTCGTCCCCTGTGAACAACAACGCTCCAGTTCTTCCTAGCCCTTGCACGCCTCGCACCCTCCTGCATGCTAAAGCCCCGATCACTCAAGATCTTTTTCATTCCATCCTTCCATCTTCAGTTTGGTTTCCCCCTTTTCCATGTCCCTTCCACTTCTGACTCATATATCCTCTCTGTCAACCTCTCGTCACTCATTCTCTCCATATGTCCAAACCATTTCAGCACACACTCTTCCTGTTACCACACCTCTCTCTTATACTATCTTTACTTTCTTGATCAACCCTCCTCACACCACTTATTTTCCTCGAACATTGTATTTCCAACACATTCACCCTCTTCCGAACATTATCATATGTAGCCTATGCCTCGCATCTATACAACATCGTCGTGACTGCTATACTTTCAAGCATACCCATTTTCGTCCTCCCAGATAACGACCTCTCTTTCCACACATTCCTCATTGCTCCCAGAACCTTCGCTCCCTCACCCACCCTGTGACTCACCTCCGCTTCCATGGTTCCATTCGTTGCCATGTCCACGCCCAGGTATCTAAAACATCCCACCTCATCCAAGATGTCTCCACTTAAACTCACACCTCAATCAACCTTTCTCTTTGCACCAGCAAACAACAACTGACTCACTTTCCAGACCCCCCCCCCCCAGCACCTCAACCCCTTTACACTGTATACTCGCCCCTCTCTCTAGAAACCTTGCTTTGCCTCCCTCACCACCCCATTCATATACGTATTTTAAACAGCAATGGTGACATCACACACCCTTGCCGCAGACCAGTCTTTACGTGTTTTTTATATTGTTTATCGTAAACTTTCAGATCTTTGGATATTTGGTTTTGTTTTAACAAGGTTTTAAAAAAGGTTCATGCATTGGTAACACGGGTAAAGAGAGAGAGAGGTGAATGTTAGTATATGATGGTGGAGGTTGAAATACGAGGGTGGAGGTTGATATACAAGAGTGGATTATGATACAGCGAGGATGTAGGTTGATATAAGAGGATGAAGGTAGATATACTAGGGTGGAGGTTGATATATAGTCCAGTAATTGTTGGTGATGTTCACAAGGGCGTCAGTGTCAACATGTGGCGTGTATAATGACAGCAAGACAGTGTTGGTATTACTACAGTCAAGTCATCTTTTCTCTTGACTGTCTCCTTGGCAGTTGTTCCCACGATTGTGGCTTGCCTGTGTGAATGTAAGGTTTCCCAGTGCACGGACCTTCCTGGGGAGTTCAGTTACATTATGGTGCTTTCTGGGAGAGCGTACTTCTGTATTCCTGCCGCATGAGGACTGCTGGGAGACCTGACCTAGACCATAGTAAGATGACCCCAATAGTAAGTGGCTACTCTGGCTAATTAAGGTCTTGATTGCAACGGTCTCCTTTGTTTAGTCATAAAGACTGACCTGTGGGTAACTGTGTCCTTCAGTAAGTTGGATATGATGACTTGAGGCATAAGGGTAAGGTCAAACGCCATGCCATCATACCGTCGTATTCAAGGGTCGTACCGTCGTGTTCAGGGGGTCAGTGAACGTCATACTTCAGGGAATCACCAGCTGGGAGGTGAACGCGAGTCAAACAAGGTGGTTCAGGTGACAGTAATGGTGGTCGGGTGGTGGAGGTGTATCGTATTACATGACACCAGCAGCAGCAGCAGCAACTGCGCTTCTCGGGGTTATGGACGGATTAATGGCTGTCGTTGGTCCACGTTGCCCTCCTTACTGTGGGAGGGGGTGCTTCTTTAGACCATCAAGTGCTGCCTCACACGGGTGACAGCTGCCTGGTGGGGAGGAGGGGAGTCTACAAGATCCATGTATTTCCAGGTGAAAGTGATGTGAGAGGCATTTTAGTATGACGGTACGATTCTTGAGGACGACAGTACGATGCTGAAGGGCAGCGGTACGATTTATGAGGACGGAGGTACGATCCTTGAGTATTACAGTGCGATCCTTGAAGACGACGGTACGATCCTTAAGCACAAAGTCATGTCCCTTGGATGCGATGGCCTGGCTCTTGGCTTGAACCGTATGGATCTGCTTAAAGGTCAGACCGTCATGGGGTCGTGCTCAAGGGTCGAAGCTTCATCCTCAGTGGTCGTACCGTCGTGGTCACGGGGGTAATATCTTGAGGGGAGCGAGTGTTCGAATCAGCCTCACAGCACGACCTGTGGCCACCAGCCTGTAGGTGTGAGGATGGAACTACAGACCTGCATGAGGTAGCCCGAGAGGTTGCTGTGGCCACACCACCTCCCCAGTGGCCTCTACCACGCAGCCCGAGAGGTTGGTGAGGCCGCACGACCACCCCCAGTGGCCTGCACCAGCCCGACTCCCTCCTGGGGTGACGGACGCAACTCATTTTCAACTACGTTGACACAGACTTGCGTCACTCGGTCCCGCTGAGGTATGAATGTCATTATGTGACGGCCGTCACTGACGTTATGGACCTGCGGTGCTTGTGGTTAACTGGGAGGTCGGCCTTGTGTGGGCCGTGGTCACAGACACCTTATATGTTGACGTCACCACGACAGTACGACCCTTAAGTACGACGGTAGTCTCTGGGTACGGAGGCCTGCCCTTTGACATGACTCATAATGGTCAGGGAAACCACAGCTAAATAGACTTTTGTTCCGCATCTCCTGGACGCCATCGTCTGAACGTCTGGAATTAAGGTGACCACAGACGACGATGACGGTTTACCCGTAAGATATTCATTTTTGTAGAGTTTGGTTACGCTTGTGTATTGGGGAAACCATCAGAAGATGTGACGCAAGTGCACTAAGACGTATATTGATGATATGGCAAGACGGAAGCGTCTCGCTTCATCACGGGTGAACGTTGTGCCTTGATGAACAGTTGTGGATTGGATGATGACTTTCAGTAGTTCTGGAGGTGTGTAATGGAAGATAAGACTGTTTGATATTGAGAGTTGCTTCAGGATAATAGGTCAGTATGGACAAGTGACTGGTTCAGTTTATTGATTGAGTTTATTTGCCAGAATATTCTATACATTTTAAATTTGAGGATTCCACTTAAAGTATGAATTCATACTTATTTCCAGTGTGGCGTTCGATATTGACGTACTATAGAATATTGGAGTAATATGAATGCGATAGTAACGTTTAAAGTATGATGGTCGTTGGTCGGGGGTTACCGTCATGGAGACGCTGCCTTTGGACGTTGCTCGGTTAGTTATAGGGCTGTAGGCCTATCGAATGCTAGGGTCATTAAGGCCGTCAGCGTCAAACTACAGCCATCAAACGATTAATCTTGAACGCTCTCCTTCAAGAATTTGTGTTAATTCTAAGACTATACACACCCACACTGTATATATCGGCCCCTGAGGAGATACAGTGTACAGAGAGTACCAATAATGAAATACTATTTTCTCTTAACGAGTTTGTTTACGCTGTCAGTCTAGAGAAAATGAAATTTTAGGGTGAACTTTTGTAGAACTGACTAGGGTAATAGTAGCGTTAGAGGATAGTTATGGGTCAGGTATTTGTTGAAATACTCGAACGTCACTAGTATTTTTAGGAAGTACTTGGCATCCTTTTCAATCTCGGACACTTCTTGTATATATTTTCAAGTAACAAAGTAAGAATGGAATAATTTCGACACCAATTTCTCAACCGTTGGAAAATTCAGTGGTATGGAAAATTTTCAGTTGTTGTAATAGTATTTGCGTTAGCATTTATGTTAATGTTGGTGACTGTCTTTTTCGCCAAACAGAATGAGATAAGAAAAAATCCGAGGATAAAACCAAACAAATGACACGTGAAAGTCTCCAAAATGTGAAGATATTTTATGTAATTTTACATTCATGATGCGTCACAATACTACATACATCACACAGTACTTTATACATAACACGGTACTACGTACATCACACAGTATTACATACATTATTGAATACTACACATGTCAGACATTGCCACATACATTACACAATACTACATGCATCACACAATTTGCAGATTGTTTTTCTTTTTTCTTTTTCTGCAGCATAGAACGTTACTATATATTCTCATAAGTCTTTATTTTACGATGTTGCGACACATCTTTCGTAATTCAAGCCATATATCCATGGTGAGAACTAGAATTAACGAAAAATCTCTCGGTTATGACATGTCGTTATGTGGGTATAGAAAATGAAAATGGGTTAGATGAAGGGGAACCTAACCTAACATTAGGTAGATGACGCACCTGCCTCGGTCTTACGAGTGAGAAAAAAGAATATAGTGAATGCTGTTCCGGGAGCTTCTTATTTTCTTTCTTTTTTCTTTAACAGAGTTATGTTAGGTTTTTAGGAGCCACAACCCTTCATATAATCCTATCTCCCTAAGTTAACTTCTTGAGGAAAATATTACGATCCTTGATCACGACGGAAACGACCCCCGGTTTTGACCAGGGTCAAGTGGAAGACCTGACCATCAAAGCCGTGTTTAGTAACAATTTACTCAAGGATCGTACTTTGGTGCTCAACTTTTGTGCCGTTGTGCTCAAGGATCGTACTGTTTTGCTCAAGGAGTGGACCGTTGCACTCGAAGATCTTACCGTTGTGCTCAAGGATCTTACCGTTAAGCTCAAAGATCGTGCCGTTGAGCTGGAGGAGTTAACATGCATAACGCTTCGTTAGATTCGTTTGACTACGGCCATTGTGTGCCCCAGAATGATAATAACAAGACCAGATGGTACAGCCGGAGGACTGAACTTCGAATACGGTCTCTGGAAAATTGACTGCCAGAAAACTGAATTTCGGATACGGTCTTTTAAAGAGGAAAGTAGTTTGGTAGTTAATGTTGTATTATTTATAGTTTACTGTTACCTTACACTTTAGTGCATTAACTTTTCATTAATGGTCGTGCATTTGTCAGGGTTTAGCGAAAAGATGAGAGAATTATGTGGTTTATGACTAGTACATTGCAGCTGCTACAGTCTGTCATACGTTTCGTACAACTACATATAATGGCGGCGCCGGAATTCTTGACCTTTACCGGTAATGTCGACGGTGAAAGTATCCGAGAATTACACAGGAAAACCTCAGATATGTTGCCCTCTTTATTTTTTTTTTTTTCCATCTTGGTCGAGTATGTTCATTGTCTCTGTGAGAGATTCACTGTACGGATGATGGGGGACTTGGCTGTTCAGTAAAGAGTGATTCTGAAGCGTCAATATTGACCATTAATAGTTTAAAAAAAAAAAATTTCGTGATTTGAGAATACTGATGTATATTACTTGAGATGTATGATGTATAATATTTGAGTGACCAAAGAATATCCACGATTGAGCCATTCAGTTAGGGGCTGTGTCGTCTTACCTAGATAGAAAATGTGTAGTTCAGTATATAAATAGCGTCCTGCACTAGGCTGCAGGGGCCGCTCAGAATCATCAACATTTTCCCAAGTGTACAGAGCGATCCCTGAGGGGGAAGGGCTCGGAGGCCATTGTTGGCTCATAGAAGTACGATAGTTTATATCTTCCCGCCATATATTTTTTTTTCTCAAATTCATCCAATTACCTCTAGACACCATCATTTTACTGATCATGAATGGTGGACAGTAGTGACCGTTAACCATCAGTGCGTATCTCTGCTTTAGTATCTTTTTAGTTTTTCTTGCACAATTATTGAACTAGAAAAAAAATGCTTTAAATCAACATTATTTGAAATCTTTTTGGAGGGAAAGATTATTGATAATACGTTTTCTAACAATGATTTTTTTTTTACGATGTTCGTAAACCCTGAGGTAGGGCCACGGTTTGCAGTAATTCAGGATTGAAAAAGAGGCTTGTATGAAGATTTACCAAATGAAAGTGAATGAAGAATAGCAAAAGGAAGAGAGTAAACAAATCTAGGGTTGTGGGTGTGGAATGGGAGATATTTAGGGAAGCAGTGTTGGCATGTGTGAGGTAAGTGGAAAGCATGCGGAAGGTGGGCAGGTGAGAAAGGGTAGTAAGGGGTGAATTGACTAGATTAGGTTGCTAGTGAAAGAGAAGAGAGACGAGTATGGGCTGTTCTTAAAGGGAAGGAGTGCGAATAATTGGGAGATGTACAAGATCAAGTGGCAGGAGGTCAAGAAGAAGGTTCGGGGGATGAAAAAAAAGGGAAAATGAGAGTTGGGGTGAGCGAGTATCGGTAAATTTAAGAGGGATAAGAAAGTGTTTTGGAAGGAGGTTAATAGTGTGAGAAAGACAAGAGAATAGATGGGAACAATGGCGAAGAGAAGCAAATGGGGAATAGTAGCAGGCAGTGATGAGGTGAAGAGGAGGAGTGAGTGCTTTCAAGGACTAATGAATGGCGTTTGATGATAAGGTGGCAACTTTAGGGTATTTGGGTCAGGAAGGTATGCGAAGCGAGAGTCATAGTAAGTGGTTTGTTGACAAGAGAAGAGGTGGTAAAAGCCTTGCGTAAGATGCAATGAGGCAAGGCGGCTGGAGTGGATGGTACTGCAGCTGAATTTCGTACGAAAGGGGATGACTGTGTTGTTGATTAGTTAGTTAGGATTTTTATTGCACGTACAGTACCACTGCATTAAGGCAAGGGGGGGCAAAGGTGAGTGCTCGAACTACAAAGGTATAATATCATTGAGGTTACTGCAAATTGTACGAAAGATTGGTGATTGTGAGGGTGGTGGCATTTACAGAGGAGAAACAGCGTGGTTTCAGGAGTGGCAGAGGATGCGTAGATCAGGTGTTTTATGAAGAATGTATGTGAGAAATACTTAGAGAAACAGATGGATTTTTATGTGGCACTTATGGGGTTGATAGGGATGCCCTGTGGAAGGTCTTACGAATATATGGTGTGGAAGGAAAGCTATCAGAAGCAGTGAGGAATTGTTATCGAGGGAGTAAGGTGTGCATGTGCGGGTAGGTAGAAGAGGATGAGTGGTTCCATGTGAAGGTAGGTCTTCGGCAAGGGTGTTTGATATCACCCATGGCTGTTTGATATGTTTATGGTTGAGATGGTAAGGGAGCTAAATGCATGGGTCTTGGATAGATGAATAGGTATGCAGTCTGCTGGGATGAGGGAGCCTGGGAGGTGAGGCAGTTGTTTGCTGATGACATGGCAGATTTGAGTGAGAAAATGCTGAAGTTGGAGTATGAGTTTAATAGAGTGTGTGAAAGGATGAAAGTTGAGAGTAAATGTGAATACAAGCTGGGTTATTAGATTCGTAAGTGCTAATAAATAAGTTAGTTATGATATGAATTTGAATGGAGACAACTTAGAGAAACAGAAGCGTTTAAGATACCTTGGGAGTGGATACGGCAAAGAATGGAACCTTGGAAGCGGAGGTGAGTCATAGGGTGGATAAGCGGCGAAGGTTATGGGAGAATTAAGGAATTTGTGGAGGGCGACAATAGGTTCATTCGAAGGTATAGTAGTCGCGACGGTGTTATACGGATCCTGTGCATGGGCCATAGATAAGAATGTACAGAAGAGGATGATTGTGTTGGACATGAAATGTTCGAGGACAATATGTGGTGTGAGGAGGATTGACCAAGAAAGCATTGATAGGGTAAGAGAGAGCTGTGATAATAAGAACAGTATGGTTGAGAAAGCTGAAGAGGGTGTATTGAATTGTTTTGGACATATTGAGAGAACGAGTGAGGAAAGGTTGACAAAGAGGATATACGTGTCAAGTGGAGGCGACAAAGAGAAGGGGGAGACCGATTTGATGATAGAAGGATGGAGCGAAAAACATTTTGAGCGCTTGGGGTCAGAACAGGCAGGGGAGTGAAAAGCGTGCACGGGATAGAATGATCTGAAAGGGTATGGTATACAGGGGGCGACTTGCTGCTAGTGGACTGAACCAGGGGAAACCATGGAAAGGTCTGTGTTGCCTGGTTTTGGGTGTAGGGATGTGGTTTCGATACATTACACATGACAGCCAGAGAGTGGACGCAAGCGAATGAGTCCCATTTCTTTGTCTGTTCTTGGCGTTACCTAAGTAAAGTGGGAAGCGGCGAACAAAGGTGAAAGAAAAGAAAAAAGTGGTAAACAACTGGGGTCCTTTATCACCTTTGTATGACCTCATTCGTCTTAAGAATCTGTCGCGAGGTAACGTTTAGTGAGCATAATCAAACGTTGCTCTTAAGCATTGAATTTGTGTAAAAGCAAACTACCAACGATGTTTCTAGCCGGAGCAACAATGGTTGCTGTGTTAAAAGTTTTGAAAGTCTGACGTGTGTTCACTGACACATTCCTGCCCCCCCGGGATTTCCTGAGAGTGTAGACAACATATGTGGGAGGCATATTTCAGAAACACCAACAGTAACATAAAATGCCAGAGAATCAAGCAGTAGTGGAGCAGAAAAATGCAAGGATCGGCTGGGCTCACCCTACCGCTTACACCAGAATCGTAAAGGCAGAATCTTGCTTTATTGTGTGGAATTTTTTATTTTTCATAGAGCTTCGGGACTCGGTGGAAGGGGGGGGGGATTCATAAACAAGGCATGAGAATGAATGAGACAGTTGGTCAAAGAGTTCATGAAAATTAATCATCCTGAGAGAGAGAGAGAGAGAGAGAGAGAGAGAGAGAGAGAGAGAAGGATCGATTTAAAGATGCTATATTGAGGCCTGACATCAATGTGCCATCAGGAGCGTGACGGTACAAGCTATGGGTATGATGACCTTGCCTTTGACCCAACACTTATGGGTCAGATGAAATCCGTGCTCAGTGATAACACCTCCGTGCTCAAAGGGTTAAGACTGGAAGTGAAAATCAGCTTGTGATGAACTTAGTCGGAAACCGTAATCCCCTTCGGCAGGCAGAGCTCTTCCCCCCCCCCCCCCACACACACACACACTACCTGGCAGGAGGACCTACTGGAAAGGCTTTCCCCGTCACTACCATTGCTGGGGTAGTACCCACGCTTGGCTGACCAGCCAGGTCACGGAAAGTTGGGATCTGACCACCAGTACTACCTCTCGCCTCGTAGTCTGTTAAAGCTGAGGTGGACAGAATTGTAGGTACATGGAGTCGAGGCTTGGGCTCCAGACTGTAAGAGGGAAGAAAATTGGACGTGAAGAAAGTACAGAGTATAACAACAAAACTGCTGACCAGATTGGAAGATTTGGCCGACGATGAAAGAAGAAAGAGGCAACAGTTGAAAACACAAGATGAAAGAACAAGGGGAGGTATTTTCCAAGTGGAGAATCTGCTAAATGGTTTTGTAAACGTAGGTTGGTCGCACTTCCATATGTATGTACTTAACAAGAGACAGAAAGTGTGTCTCAGTGTTAGAACTAGACATACCGAAGAACAGAACAGCCAAAAGAAATATTATCCATGCAAGAGGAATCTTAAATGGGAATAGTTTATGGCGTCAAGGTGCAGCAAGTAAGAAGTTGATGTGATTAAGAATATATGATACCAAGTAGATCATCAGAACTTACTGAGATGGAGTGTGATCATGAGTTGTAGTGGCACATCTGACCCTGAGTAGGTGAAGCAGGTGAATATCAAGTGTGTGAGGGAGTTAGGGGCGTCGTGAGGTGAGCTGGCTCTGGCCTCCATCCTTCAAGCACAGCAGGATGACACACCGGGCCTGACTGGCCGCCCTGTCCACTGCAGTACCCAGGACACTGCTGGATATGACTGTAATACATAATGTACACCTTAGCCTTTTGAGCTGGACGACACCACCCTTCAGCATGACAGTACGACCCTTAAGCGCGACGATACGACCCTTGGGCATAATAGCCAGACCACTCTACCCAAGGGTCGTATAGTCGTGATCGAGTTGTTAACATCGCAAAAAAAGGATAATCGTGAGGGTAAAGATAAGATGAAAAAAAGACTAGGGAGTTGCATGAAGGTGGGAGTGTGGAATGCATATAATGGGAAGGTTTGGTCATGACGTGGCGCCGAAGGTCGAACCTGATGGACTAGGCTCCTGCTGGTGGAGACCTCCCACTGCCGCCTTGCGCCCCCTCCTCTCTGTGTTTACTGAGCCGCAGCTCCGTCACAGGTAGCTAAACATAAGCTTCTTTAAGAAACCAATTTCATACCTTCATGTTAAAATGGTTGTCGTCTGGTAGAGTACAGACGTTGTTGATAATAGTGGCGTGTTTTCATTTCGCCCAAGCGGCTTAGTGCTAGAGTGAATTTTGAAAGAGAATAGACAAAAGGCGTCGAACTTTACGCCTTATTTGTGGACTAGCCAATTACTCGAGAAGTTTAGCTATTTTTCTTTTTATGATGAGAGCTCCAGTCACGGACAAAAATCCACATCGAGGCCGGGCCTTAATTGAAATATAGAGAGAATTATGAGACGGAAAAAGAAAACACAAGGGAAAGTATTTACGATTTTTTGAGAAAGTGAAAGACTTGTCTTTGGAATGTGCGAGGTCATGGGAAGGTAGAGAGTTCCAAGCTTCGACTTGTAGGGAAAGAAGCAAGTATGAAAACGGCCTACTCTTGAGCTGCCGACAGGCCACACAATAATCATGTGACGCAGCAGCTTGCCGAGTATTGTGTGATCTAGCTTCTGGTGGGGGGCACACAAGCAGCCAGCCCTCGGGAGCAAAAAGCCAAAGTAGTACCTATAGAAGAGGGATAGTGAACCAACATTGCGGCGTAGGGCAAGGGGGTCAAGTTTGGAAGTTAGCTTGTGACAGTTTATAAGTCGGACTGCTTTCGACTCAACCCTATGGAGTATGGAAAAAGAGCTAGAACAACCCCATATGTGAGAGCAGTACTGCATAAAAGGACGAATCAATCCCTTGTATAAACAGAGCAACTGTTCACTCTCTGACGAAGTTGGGCACGCTTAGCCCGCCTTCCTTCTTGAAAACATTTAAGCAACATTTGTGCTTCAAAACTGACAAGGTTGTGTCCTGAGGAACCACTTTAATTTCCTGTTTTAAATAAAGCGGTTGCTTGTGTCATGTTATAATCCTTGGTAGATGATTATGGTCCTTTAAGGTATAAATCCATAAAAATAGTAAGATTGATTTTTTGTTCCTGTGTTTTGAGTTTTTATGTTAGATTGTCATATTTGTTAAATCCCTTATTATTTATCAGTGTAAGCTCTCACACTGATATCTGTCGCGTAAAATCTACTTATCAGGACCACAAATAAAATGCGGATACAACAGAAAATGTAAGTAACGAACACAATTTTTTTAGAGATTATCATTTGCTGCAGTTTCGTCTTTCATGTCACATGGGCCTCCAGCCTCATTGCCTTGGAGTTCCTATACTATATCTTCCCAAGGCCCCACGTCAGCGCTCGGCGGCCCAAAAATCAAATATAGGCACGTTTTTCTGCCTAGTAGGAAAGGCACACTGTGCGTCTCCCGTGAAATTTTTAAGTAACTTGTCTTGGTATATTATCCGGATATATTATTGAACATACTCTTTACTCAACTGCACTCTACCCACCGACGCCGGGAGGTCCGAGTCAGTCTTGCATTCGGAAGATACTAAGAAATTCTGAGTCCATGGAATTTCGCGTGATGTTAATATTAACATACGGCAGTTAACGGGCTCGTCTAGTTGTGTCGCTGGTCGCTGGGGCGATGCCATCAGCCACTGTGTCCTCTATAATGTTTTAAGTTTTTGACTATTTATAGTCATGGCTCCAAGGCAGAATCTTGGGTGCGTGTTTGTTTCTGCACATTCATGCATGTGTGTGCCCTTACGTGTCTGTGATAAGTATATGTCGTACTGTAAGTTCTGTACCTGAAACTGTACGCATCACCCTTCGAAAAACTGGGTACGTGAAATGTTATATGCAAAAGTTTTCAAATAGTGTAGGTAGAACTGTGTGTAATAACTATTCCAAATATCGAGATTTTTTTTTTTGTCGTTAAGTTCAATATAATTGATTAATAACTTTTTGGTTTACCTTACAGTCGACAGGTCGAAGTCCAACAACAATATAGGAGTGTAGAAGGAAAGGAACAAAAATAATAGGAATTTCTGAGGTGATAAGATTGGGTGATTATTCGTAAGAAAATGCTACATATGTATAATAAATGAAGTTACCATGATAAATGATATATATGTAGTGTGCGCAGCTTGTAGATAAATTTCAAACCTTTCTAAAAGCATAAAAGAAAATAAACTCCCACAACCCCTTACGTTTGTTGTTACAGAAATAGTGAACCACAATCAGACGACAGTTTTATACAGTTACAGATTCTACCATTTTTCTATAATTGTCATGTTTAGCTATAGTAGCCCCTCCACGAAATAACGCTGCGTGCTTGGCCGTCACTGCAACGCTTGCAATAACGCAGATATGTCGAAGTTACGTTTCCACTGTGTTTTCCTTGGTCTAGCTGGATGGCTGGGAGGCGGGCTTTAGATCTGTCAACTGCTGGGTGTATTATGAATAAAGCTACCCTCTTTCAAAGTACTGAATAATCACAAATCGTTTATAAGCTTAAAACCGAAGACTCCTTGCAATTCAGGATAATTCACAGATCATTATAACAGGGCATTATGGCAGTAAACCATATTCTGGCACATTCACGAACCTCCCTGAGTACCTTTTCTTGGTTCAAGGTCTCTGCCTTTATATAGATAGTTTTAAGCCAATGAATACTTGTATACTGTGTATGAAAGTGTAGAGTTACACCTGGATGAACATTACGCCATTGCAGTATCTATGACCACACTAATGATCAATAGAGAACACTTTCACTGGTGCGCCACCGTAAGAAACAACATTGTCGTCTTTCGTGGTGTTTCCCGTCGCCCGTCCTTTTGTCCGTCACGCTTCATAAACTATCTATCGTCTGTTCTTCTGTGAGGTGTTACGTGCCTGGCTTTTGACCAAATCCCTAAGGACCAGATAAAATAAAGAATGCAAGGCACTGACATAAATGATATAATTTACAAATAAGCCCTTGAATAAACAACGTATACAATATTGATAATGATAATGACAGAATGCAGTAGATTTATAACCTACGCTGAAGTTAGTGAAAGTATATACAATAGTTATATGAGGGGACATAAAGCAGTATCTTTCGTGCGTGTAAAGTTAGCTCTGGACCTGTAGGTTGCGTAGTCGAGCAGATGATAGTGAAGGTAACAACTGTGGGAGTGTATTCAGGATTTGGTCAAAGGAGGAAAGGGTGAATTATGAACTCGCTAAGACAATGATGGAAATCTCAAAGCGTAGATGATATGTTAGAGCACATGGTGTCTTTCAGGACTTTGTGAATTTAGAGTTATTTGGATGTTAAATTCTGTAACGTACGTATATTAGGAAAATTCTCATGTAATTGAATGCAGCTGTTTATTATGAGACCGACGATCATTTTTGAGTGAAAATGTGTATGGTATTTGATAACATAAAACAGATGATAGCAATAATCGAGGAAGCTTTAGTTTTCTGAAACAAATTTGTATTATATAACTGGTACAGAAAATTTCAGTATAAACTTATGTCATTGATCTGGGAAGATGATGAGATTGACAAAGGTTGTTTCATTAGCCACGCACGTAAACCACAGAAACAAGTAAATATACACAGATATGCATTTATCTTTTCCCGTCGAGATATGGAAAGGGTTAGAATGATTTATAAGATATGTTCATAATCATTATTATTGGGTATGTTTATTATGTGCTGTACAATTCAAGTGGAGGAGGGGTAGGGCGATTGACCCCGTCGTGCACCCCCCCCTGGGTGTCACAAGGTATGGTTAATGGAACAAAAAGCATTGTTTATCCTTTGTGCATATGAGTTTATCGAATAACCTGTAGATAGCTTAGAAAAGTGTGGTTAAGAGATTGTTTCAAGACTGATGGGAAGTAAGAGATTGTTTCAAGACTGATGGGAAGTAAGAGATTGTTTCAAGACTGATGGGAAGTCTAGTCAAGTTAGGTGTGAGTTTAGTGCAGGACTGGCAGGTCGCTGGGTCGAGTTGGCGTGTGCGGTAAACCTAAGACCGGCAGGTAGCCTAGAGCAGTTGCATGTTGGGGTTATACAGGAGAGGCAAGTAACGTAATCAGTTGTGCTTGTGAGGTTAACCCAGGACCGGCAGGTACCTAGTCGAGAGAGAGAGAGAGAGAGAGAGAGAGAGAGAGAGAGAGAGAGAATGTGTGTGTGTGAGGTTAACCCAGGACCGGTAGGAGCCTAGCCGAGTCCCCGTCAGAGGCCATCCACACCACGAACTTGGCGTGGAGGTCAGGTTGGGGAGTTGAAATTCCAGTAAAGTTACCGTAATGTGAGGTCAGTGTCAAGACCAGTCCTGGGGTGGTTGAACTGCTTTCCTGTACTTAGTTTTCTTAAGACCTGTAAATTGAAATAAATTTCCTGGTGTTTACTCATCGACTGTTGACATTAGACTGACATAACACGTTAGGCTCAGCACATCAAGCGTTAGGGCAGGGACATCACGCGTCAGGGTCAGCACATCAGGCATTAGAAACTTTGATAAAAAAAAAAAATCCACTTCAAGCAATTTTGGACACGACAGTACGGTACTACCACTGAGTACAACGGTGCGTCTGTTGACCCCAGAGATATTACGATTGAGTACAACGGTACGACCGTTGACCTGACCGTTAATGAAAAGGTCAGAGGCCAGGCCATCTCACCTGAGGGTTCTAACTCCATGGACATGAAATTGATATTAGTGACCATGTGCCACTGGAGTTGTTTAACGCCATGGCAGTATTTGCAACATATAACATCAGACAGATGTATAAGTCGAGTTTACAAAATATAAGACTACATAAACGTACCAATGAAAGTTTTCAGGGGGATAATCTGTTTTCGTGTTAATATTTTGAATACTTTTATGAGATGAAGTAAAGAAGGCTGGTTTGAAAATCTTGGAGTTAACTATAGAAGAAAGAATTGTGCACTACTTCAAGACCAAGGTGTTATACAGAACAGTAGTTGGTAAAACCTTGACAACTTTGTGAAAAGTTTGTAATTGTTGGTGTGGGCTGGGTGGAGATGAAGGCATCACTCGAGGCTAAATAGGTTTCATGCAGTCTAGCACCACCAGATGCTTCTGTCTTTTGAGGGACACAAACAGACAGTATCAATAGACACCACATAGAAAGTGTACCATAATAGAGACCGAAAACGGAGACTTGTATTTTTCTGTGGTTACGTCCACAAAGAACTCAGGGGTCGCCCAGAACACCATGATGTAATTAGTTCGTCTAGAGAAAGACGAAGAGGATGTGACGGGCCAGTAGAAAATGTGGTGTTTAGGGCAAGAGGAAAGGTGAATTCTTGTGTATCAAGCAACATAGGTTCGTCCGCATCCAAGGCAAGCAACTGCAGTTACAGGGATATAATGCCTGTCACGACAAGGGTGGTATTAACTTTGGATTATCCAAACAGCATTTACGTCTGGGAAAAGTTTAAACGATTGGCTTCACTGAGGACGATGCTACTAATGTGACCATGTTTCTGAGCCACCGTGCGGGTGTCGCCGCTCATACATACCTCACACCCGAGATAACACAACTACAAGCGTTTGAAATATCACAACGATGGAGTTGAAACTACGACAGAAAATATGCAAACATATTTTGTGTGTTTTTCTGCTAGATAACGATACTACTGGGCGAGTATTTGGCATTTGAAGAGGACTCATTTAGCAGGTCAAGGGAAGCAGGAATTCTTATCAGATGTGGAGCTGCTCAGGAAGAGGTCAATGATGAAGGATGCAGGGAATATCTGAACGAGCGAGATAAACAAGGTTTTGTGGACTGTCTTTCTTTCGAGACGTAAGTAGGAAAAGCACATATTAGATTGTGCTATATGATGCAAGTATAGGAATTACGCTAAGCCAGTTTAAAGAGAACCAGTTGATGACGACTAATGGTGCAGCCAGTTTTTCTTATGAAAGATATTAGGTTTTATTTTGATAAATATAAAACCAATCGGTTCGTTAGCAACTGTCTAGCCACATTTCTGCCCCCTTGTCCTCCCGTTGTGCTGACCGTTTTGTACCGAGCCATTTCTTGTGTATGGATTTTCCTGAGTACATGTCTTTTAACTCTTTGAGCAGGACGGTACACCTTTAGGTATGATGGACTTGCCTTTGACATGACCCTTATGATTTCGTCAAAGATCACGAGAGTTTCTTGTCATGCTTCAGAGGTTAACAACGTTACGGTGAATTAGCGCAATTACCCTTTTCCGTGGCGTGAGCTACAACCATCTTAGATATTAATTTCGGTCACCATCTTGACGTGAAGGAATATTTGAGGATAAGATGGGACTTTTTTTCCACGTTGAATTTAGATATAAGGATAATTCATTATCCATGGTTGTTATTCTCCAGCCTGAAAAGGTTAGTTTGTGTCAATGTTAGTGAAGATTCACGGCTGCGGACAAGATTTTTCTTGTTAGTTTTGTAACCTTTTTACAGAAAACAGAAATCTAGGAAATGCCTCTTTTCACTGCAGTAACTGTTATAATAAACATCTTCTCAGAACTGATATCGCAAGTGCCGAAAATTATGATGTATGAGGAGGGAAATGTTGCTTCTCTGTGCTGTAGAGATAAAGAAAATGATTAACGAAAAATTGACTATCATGAATTGTTTTTCACTCATGTTTTCGATCTAGACCGCATTTGATTCCCCAGTTGCTGAGATGTGGGACATTGGCTCATTGGCTCATGATCATCCTAGCAGAGTAGAGAATCAGAAGTTTATTAGGCTTGCCAGTGAGGACTGTGTCCTCGGACGTGGTAGTTGTTGTGACACCCAGGCACCACATTACTTGACTCGTATCTCACGATAAGCCACAGTTGACTGACGTCAAAAGCTGCTGCTCCTCTGTTTAATGTTTTTGAAGGAATATCCCAACTTCCTTAGGCTTTAGTAACCCCCTTTGTTATATTTATATGTACTTGCGAAACTTTGCCGGATGCTTCTGGTATTATTGTACAGGGGTACCTAGTGACAGCACTAGGATCCCGATTCCTCTATCAAGGAATAAAATATTAAAACAACCGAAACTGAACAAGTGACCATTAAATACGGGAAGCAGTTAAGTGATGCTGTGATAAGTCTATCAAATGGTAGGGAACTCTCAGATAGCCAGGATATAATGACTGTATGTACAGCAAGAGGTAGTCTGACTTCATCATATGTATACAAGGCTGCAAGACTACAATCGATAGTCTGGTAACTAGGCTCAGCATCCTGTACTTTTGTATTCACTCTTAAGAAGATAGAGCTGAGAGTAAATACTTTACCACGCTGATGAGAAGAATAAAAAATTACTGGTCTTAGATACGATGATTAAATACTTTATTGTAGTATGATTATTCGGCCTAAGTGAACCTGACTTTGGGTCAGCCATCGTCAGGTCGGATCGTGTTGCCACTTTCCATGTTGACTTTGTGGGCTTGTTGCAAGAGTTGCCATGGGGGGGGGGTTTACTCAGCGTTCAGCCTTCCATCAGATACTTCTCCACTGGGAAGTTACCCAGTGGTGAGCCCTTCTCCAGGCTGTTCCCCACTGGGGACTTACCCAGTGGTCAGCCCTCCACCGGGATATTCTTTATCATCGTAGAATGTTTATTCATTATCATTCATGGTGTGTCACCATTTATATTTCGTTCTCAGATCGTGCACATGGATGCAGATGTATTTTACAGTATACATCTGTATTTAAAGCTGTATGCTGAAGGATTTGTAGTTTTTGATGGTACATCACTGTATAACTGTACCAGAGAAGCACACGTCAGCTGGAGGGGCGATATATGATCCTTCCACCGTATCACTACAACTAACATTAACATACAGGAAGGAATAATGTGCACGATTGGCGAGCCTCCATTGTTGGACGCTTTGTTGACGAAATATCTTGTTAAGTTGCCGTATGGCAACTTGCTTAGTGTAATGTTTGGTATCAAGTTGCCCTGTGGCGCTTGGCTGGTGAAATATCTAGTATCACTGCCTTATGGCGACTTGGCTAGTGAAATGACAAGTAATGAGTGATGTCTAGTTTCAGGTTGCTCTTTGGCGACTTTCGTCTGTCCAGCGGCACGAACGATCTGTCAAAAGTCGCCCTGCACCAGCATCAGTGTTTTTCTTGAGTTAACAGCATCTTCACCTCACTGTTGTCTCCATCTCCTACACAGTCTCTCTCTCTCTCTTTCTCTCTCCATCACACACACACACACACACACTCTTCGGTATATTTACTCTTTCACTCGTCCGTGAAGGTCTCTCGTCTTTGTCAGTAGGAATTCCACAATGTCAAACCCATTCTCCCCGCCTGGCCATCTTCAGCGCTGTCTTCCTCTCCCACCAACCCGGCCTAACCACCCTCAGCATATGAGGGGCTACACGTGCCTCGCGGAGTTCCACACAATTCAGTCCTAGAACCCATAGTTCTCATCATATTCTTCAATAAACTAGAGACAGGACTCATCAGTAAAATGTCGAACTATGCCCACGACTCAAAACTGTTATATATATTCCAGTCAAAGGGAAGACAGCCTGAAGATTCAGAGGGATTTAGATAAACTGGTAGAGTGGGGAGGGACATGATAGATGGCTTTCAATAAAGGCAAATGCAAAGTTACATACTTTGGTGCCAAAAAGTATAAATCATGAGTACAGAATGCTTGGTAAACCTCCAAAAGAAGTTAAGAAAAAAGCCCTGTAGTGATCCTCAGTAATAACCCCAAACATGGCAAACAGTGCTTAGCTCCATACAATAATGCCAACAGGATGTCAGGTTTCAGAGAATACGATACTGACGATTCACATTGCCTTTATTAGATCTCATTTAGAGTAATTCATGCATGGTCACCAAACCTGGACAAAGATAAAGAGAAACTTGAGCGAATTCAAAGAAGAGCAACCAAGCTAATTCCTTCACTCAGAAAATCATCTTTTCTAATAAAGCGCAGACTCCGAGATGACCTGATACAACTGTTCAGAATTCTAAATAATTTTGATAACTTATCATACGGATATCTTTTCACCGTAGACAGAGAATCATCGACCAGAAATAATGATATGAAGAGGAAAGGTTGGAAATGCAATAAAAATCAGGGCAAAAGTATTTTCATATTAAAGCAGTAGAATAAAATACGTGACTCCCAAAGTATTGATTACAAAGACTGTGAATAACATTAAATCGAGGCTAGACAGTTACTTCATTCTGGCATCTCTTATCATTAAGGGCACCATATTCCGTTTTTTTTTTTTTTTTTTTTTTTTTTTTTTTTTTTTTTTTTTTTTTAAAGAATCCAACTGCAGAGCAGGTATCACCAAACTGATAAGGGAACTTTTCATGTCCACACTTTATTATAAAATTTTGTATGGCAGTATCTTATGCCTGCACTGCATGGTATCGTTTCTCATCTTTTACTTACCGACAGTTGAGGCAAAGGAAGAGATGGGTAGGGTAGTGTCTTCTGGATTGTTATCCTGTTTCTACCACCATATTAGGATTTTTTTTTTAACAAATAAGCGCCTTATGGACCATCAGGTCTTCTGTTATCTGTCCATCCCATGTATCATCATCATCATCATCACTGTCATCATTACTACACATTGTGTATGCGACGTCTGTGTAGCATTAAGCATCACCATCTTCACTACACAGTGTGTACACGACTTTTGTGTAGCATTAAGTGCTACAGGTGTTGTGTGTTGTGTTTTGCAGGCTGGGGACCAGGTGCTGCGGGTGAACAACGTTGGCGTGGAGCAGCTCCTGCACCGGGAGGTCACCGCCATGGTCCAGAGCAAGACCTCAGTCCTCCTCAAGCTTAAGAGTGCCGGAATCATACCCCTTAAGGAGTGAGTACTACCCCTTACCTTACCTCTTTCCTCCTGTTGTGATTCACCCTTACTTTACCCCTTCCCTACTGCTGTGGTGTTGCCTTACCTCACCCTTTCCCTATTGTTGTGATGGTACCCTACCTTACCCCACTATCTACTGTTGCGGTGGTACCTTCTTACCTTACCCCTTCCCTGCTGCTTTGGCAGTACCTTACCTTAGCCTCTCCCTACTGTTGCGGTGTTACCTTACCTTATCCTACTGTTGTGGTGTTACCTTACCTTACCCTACTGTTCTGGTGTTACCTTACCTTACCCCTATTGTTAATGTGGTACCTCGCCTTTCCTCTATTGTTGTGGGGGTACCTTACCTTACCCTACTGTTGTGGTGGTACTTTACTGTAGTGGGGTACCTTACCTTACCTTACCCTACTGTTATGGGGATACCTTACCGTACCTTACCCTACTGTTATGGGGATACCTTACCTTACCCTACTGTTGCGGAGTTGCCCTACCTTACCCCACTGTTGTGGTACCTTACCCTACTGTTGTAGTGGTACCTTACCTTACCCCACTGGTTTGGTGGTACGTTACCCCACTGTTGTGGTGCCCGGTAGTAGTGTGGTACTGGTGGGGGATGACCTCGCCGTAATATGCATCAGGTCTTGTTGTAGTAGCTGGGTGGGGGAGATTGTAGTGGAAGTAGTTGTTGTAGTTGTTGCTCTGGTATACCAGTATTTGTAGTAGTTGTGGTTGTTGGTATATGTTGTTTTTTGATGTATAGTAGTAGCAGTAGTAGTTCTTGTTATAGAAGTTTTTTGTACTTTGTTATTGTTGCTGTAGTGTCGTAGTATTAATAACAGTAGAAGTCGTGGTAGTATACCAGCAGGAATAGTAACAGTAGTTGTAGTAGTAGTCGTGGTAGTATAGCAGATGCAGAAGTTGTAGTGGTAGTCGTGGTATAGCAGGAGCGACCTACTATAAGCAGTAGTAAATATGTTAAGCAATATCAGCAGGTTGACCAGTACGGTGCACCTGCTGCTGTTCTTTTTTCTTTTTGTTACGTTGAGATTTGCTGGTTGAGCAAGTGGCAGTGATAGATAGCGTCAGATAACGGCCAAGTGATACATCAGGAAGATAAGACAAGGGTGTTGCCTCACGCCAGCGGTAGACGTCTGTGGCGGGGCTGGACGCTAGGGATGCATAGTATAACACTGTTGATTGTAGCAACTAGTCACTACATTCCGACAATGCCTTTAGATGTGCTCATCTTATCTTGCAGGGTGTGCGTCTCTTGAAGGGTGTGCGTCTCTTGCGGGGTGTACGTCTCTTGCAGGGTGTACGTCTCTTGCAGGGTGTACGTCTCTTGCAGGGTGTATGTCTCTTGCAGGGAGTACGTCTCTTGCAGGGAGTACGTCTCTTGCAGGGAGTACGTCTCTTGCAGGGAGTACGTCTCTTGCAGGGTGTGCGTCTCTTGCAGGGTGTGCTTCTCTTGCAAGGTGTATGTCTTGCAGGGTGTACGTCTCTTGCAGGTTGTACGTCTCTTGCAGGGTGTACGTCTCTTGCAGGGTGTATGTCTCCTGCAGGAAGTACGTCTCTTGCAGGGTGTATGTATCTTGCAGGGTGTACGTATCTTGCAGGGAGTACGTCTCTTGCAGGGTGTATGTCTCTTGTAGGGTGTACATCTCTTGTAGGGAGTACGTCTCTTGCAGGTAGTACATCCCTTGCAGGGAGTACGTCTCTTATAGGATGTACGTATCGTCTCAACAGCCTCTGTACATTCGTATTGGGGGCAGATGGAACCTGGTTAAGTTTAATGCCTCCTAAAACTCTATATCTTCCCAATTCTTTTTCTGTAACTCCCTACGACCTTCCTGTCTCATCAGCTGGCACTGTAATTCCGCCTCTCAGTACAGTACACATACGGCGTTTCACCTTAACAGCTGATCTCTTGCAAACCCTACATTTTACAAATAGCCAGGTCTCTCTGGAAGAATCTGGGATTCCTGTTCAGATTGCGAAAATTCCTTTCGTCTGATCATTGGCTCCGACTTATACAAAGGATTGGTCGGCCTTGGTGTGGAGTACTGCTCTTAAATCTACGGAGGTCCAAGCTCTGCAGATTTACATGATAGAACGCAGCCCGACTTATCTCCTCTCATCAGTGGGGAAAAAAAAAAGTTTGAGGGAGGTCAAAATACAAGTGGCCGTGCTGAACTAATAAGCTAATCTTGAACATCCAACTCTCCCGATCTGGCATCAAAACATGACCTACTTGTCTGACACCGTACTTAACATGAGTTTTTTGTTTTTCTCCCTCTTCTACAGGTATTTGGTTCCTGCTGCCGTGAGGTAACAGCACTCTGTACACCCCCGTCATTAGCTGACCACGTAATACTTTTTGGCAGGCCACTCCGGCACGTGATTACTGTTGGTCCTTTGGCAGTTCAAGGGGTGGGATGTTGTCAGGACTTTTATCTGCTGCACCGCAAACCGTTGGAATTCTATACCTTCTCATGTCCACCCCACTTGAGTCTTTAAAAAAGAACGTTTTTCACTACCACTAAAATTTTTATCATCTATCCTCAGCTCTTATCACTTTTTTTTCATCTTTCTAGCTTTTTATATTTTGTTTAAGGCCTGGTCTAGAGTAGGACATTTATAGCCGGATCCAACGACATTTAGAAAGAAAGAAAAAAATCTGTCCATTTGTGTTTACATTTGCATCACAAGTCTCTTTAGTGTTTTCTAGTAGCGCGACGGTACGACCAATGGGTGTGATGGCCTGCTCTTTGTACGAACCCTTTAAAGGTTTTCACTCCACCCCCCCCCCAAACACACACACACACACACACCACTACCACCACCACCACCACCAGTTCCCACTACGGTTCACCCCTGTAGTGCATTCCTACCACCACCACTACTACTACCCACCTTGATTCTTCAACCGCTTTTGCTCCTCTCAATCCAGCTTTGTCACTGCATCACCCCTTCCACTCACCACTTGGTTTTCAATCTCCAACCACTTGAACTTGACACACATACAATAAGCACGCAAGCAGACACCTGTGTTCAGCTGTGCTTTATAACTCCGAGGTCGTTTTTTTCCTCAGCCCCAACAACATATTTTCTTTTGATTTTGACCAGGTATCGTCTTGAGAGCCATGTCTGTTGAGGTCTGACCTGTGAGAAACTTAACCGTCTGAACTTGGCTGTACAATCCTCAGAGTACGACTTCAAGTTAAAGGTCGGGCATTCATACCCGAAGTAGTTAATAGCTACATTACCGTCCGCCCAGGAGGGTTCCTTGAAGTTCCTTCTTACTATTTGATATACATTTCGGTTTTGGATGTAGTAATTGGATATCTCTTTGATTGCAGGCATCGTGGAGATCCTCTCACCTGGCTGGTCGTAGACGATGATGAGGAGCTGTCAGATCAGGGCACAGACTCCTCGCTGCCCTCGTGTTCAGCGCACGAGAGTGAGCTCGACTCCTTCCACCAACCACATCCCGCGGCGTCGCCTCCTTCGGCGGGAAATGAACACGCGCGGGTCTACCTCTCCTGTACGGGGAAAGTTGGTCTGGGCTGCAGGTAAGGGAGATTCCTACGTAATTTACAGATAGTCAAAGTCGTCATTTCTTATTAAGTAATAGGAAAGTGTCTGTTTGTAATGAGAAATAGAATTCCTATTTTTTTTTAGGGTACCATTGCCGCCAGTCCAAGTTACGCCTTAACCGCTGGCCATGGCGAATTTTAAAAAAGAGATAGGAAAGGCGTATAACCGAGCGAATGGATCACACACGTACGTAACACAGCACATGTTCAGTTACAAAAAACAAGTATGAAGTCTACGTTGGCAGATTCTTACACAGCTAGGGCATTCTGTGCTCTTTTGCCATCGATTCTTTGTATATATATATAACGTAAACAAACAAGAAAGCATTTTGTCACATTACTAGACGGTTCTGGTCAGAGAGGCACAATAAGCCATCCATGGTCGTAAACACACGCTGGAGCGGCTTTTGGGAGGCACTGTACCATAACGGGCTGCAGTGCTAGAGCTGATCATATATGTCACCAGGATCACTGGTTTTCCTTCTTTATAAGCTTAGATTATTTACGAGTTTAAGGTCTCATCAGCTCCAGAATTAGGGATACTAATGATAACAATAATGATAATTATACTAGTAATAAAAGATTTTCAAAACGCATTAACCATGCTCTTAATATGTCTAAGATCGTACAAGGAAATGTAAAACATGTTGAGTCTAAGGACTATCAAAATACTTGTAAAGTGCCATGGTGTAAAGGCAAGAGCAATAAAAGTCAGTGTTCAGTTTACAGAGGTTTAAGTTTGTTGAGTGTACCTGGTAAGTTGTATGGATTGAGAATGGCAGTTGAGAGGCTGGTGGTATGCACACACCTTCAGATTGGAGAACAAAACCGGCTTCAAAAGTGATAGAGGATATGTCAGGTAAATGTTTGCTTTGAAGACTGTGTTTGAGAAATGCATTGAAAAACAAATATTCGCATGTGGCTTTACGTGTTTGGAGAAGGCTTATGATGATAAAAATACTCTGTGGAAGGTGTTATGAATGTATGGTGTGGGAGAAAAATTGCTGTAATTAATCAAGAATTTTTATCCGGAGAGTAAAGCGATTGTGCCAGTAGGAAGAGAGAAGGAAGAGTAGTTCAAAGTGAAGGAGATTCTGGAGCAGGGGTGTGTCATATCACCATGGCTGTTTACTTTGTTTATGGATGGGGTGGTGAGGGAGGTGAATGCAAGGGTATCGGAGAGTAGCAGGTCTGCAGTCTGTTGGTGGTTGCGTGGGTTGGGGGTTTGGAGGGGAGTTAGTTGTTTACTGATGACACGTTGCTGGTGGGAGATTCAAGTAAGAAACTGGTTTCAAAGTTTGGGGAAGTGAGAAAATAGAAAGGTGAGAGTAAATATGAAGAAAAGCAAGGTTATTAGGTATAGCAGTGCAAAGAGACAGTTTTGTTGGGGTGTGAATTTAAATGGAGAAAACATAGAGAAAGTTTTAGATACGTGGGAGTGGACATGGCAGTGAATGCAGCTATGGAAGGGCGGCTAAGGTCCTGAGCGCATTGTGTGGAGAGAGAGGTCATCGACGATCTAGTAGTTCCCCAGCGATGTCGTATGGATGCGAGGCATAGGCCCTAATCAATAAATATATGAACTGATGAATGAATAAAGTGGAGAAGAGTGTGGATGTGTTGGAAATAAAAAGTTTGGGGACGGGTTGTGGTGCGATGAGGGTTGAGCGAATTGAAAAGGATAAGTGAAGAGAGGATGACTAAGAGGGCATGCATGTCGGAAGTGAAGGGAATGAAAAAAAAGGGGAGGAGGGGGAAGCAAGGAGGAGGTGGAAAGCTAGATTGAAAGACGCTTTGATTACTCGGGAGCCTGAACCTGCAGAAGGGTGTAAGACGTGCAAGGGATAGGGTGAATTAAAGCTATTTGGCAAACGGGGCGGCGTGCTGTCACTCGGGTTAATTAGGGCATTTGAAGCGGTCGGAGGAAACCACAGAAAAGTCTGTGATGTGTAAAGGGGGCTCTGGTTTCGGTACATTGCATATGACGGCTAAAGAATGGAAGTGAGCGAATGAGGCCATTTCTTCACGTGTTCCTGACGCTGATAACAGGGAAATAGGTATAAACGAATATATATATATATATATATATATATATATATATATATTTTTTTTTTTTTTTTTTTTTACATATTCGCCTTTTCCCGCGTTAGCGAGGTAGCGTTAAGAACAGAGGACTGAGCC
>JAYMFT010028890.1:0-16091 GCA_038088735.1 Panulirus argus
GGGGTTTAGGATTTATGGAAATGATAATAAGCGTCCCCCACAAACTGATGTTACACATATTAGTCTGTGAACTTATCTTGATCAAAGAAGAATGAGCAGTTGAAATTTCTGGGTTATACACCGACCTTCAACCCTCAAATTCACGTCTGTCACTATCATTTTTTATAAGGACAAAATTATAAAACATCCCACTCATCAATTATTCTCCTAAACTTAAATACTTTCTTCATTCTTTATTCTTATCCTCCCAAATAATATTTGCTTAGATATTACTCTATACCTAAATTCCTTCTCTCCTAGGCCAATAAATATGAGTAAACTAAATGTATACATCAACAATTTATTCATCAACATCACTTTTGCATGAACACATGCCAACAGGTAAACAAAGAAAACACTTACTGAAAAGTACTGCTCTGCCTCTAGAGTGTCCTGTAGTTCCCTCATCTGCACATCATCAACTGACTTTTGCGTTTTGAGTTTGTGTAGCTCTTCTTCAAGGCTAGCCCTCACTTCTTTTACTTCTTCTAAGTCACGTGTAAGTAATTTTTCTCTTGTGCGCAAAAGAGTGACCTCAGATGTCTGTGCCTGGAGATCAGCTGCAAGGGCTGATCTTTTTTCAGCCTCTGACTCCATTTGTTTCTGGAGGACCTTGACCTATGGATATATTACTCAGATTAAAAGAGATGATCATGTTTATAGCATACTTCAAAAGTTTGAAATGAAACATCTCTTTCTTCTGTCTATCTATCTATCATCATTTTTCAACTTCCAAAAGGAAGATCAGATGCATATAGCCTCTGACATAAACTTTAAAACTCTTCAGTCCATGCACCACGAAAAATGGCTCTCCATATTTCTAAAATGTTTTTCTTTTTCTTTTTTTACCTGCTAACCCAGTCGTGGGCCAATCAGGCCTCCTGTTGTCTGTCTTTCTCATGTAAACTTAAGATTTTTCAATCTTCCCACCAAACTGATTCGTAAAGTGAAACCACAATTTCTATTCGCATCACTCCCACACATAATACATTTCCACTGCATCCAAAACCTAGTATTTCATCTAGTACCTTCATGTGAAATATCCTTGGCCCTAATCATTTGTCTCATTTTATCTAACCATCTCTTCTAAAGGCTACCTCCCCATATTGCACCTTCTATACTACATTATCTTCCCTAACCTATCATCTCCCATTCATTCCAGATGACCATACCATACAAAAAGACTTTCAATCATGTGCCTTTCTAATGATTTCTTCACATCACATATCCCTCTAACATCTTCATTCTGTCTATCCTCCTAATTCTAACAAACCTTTCAGGTTATCCATCTTTATTGCCCTCATGTTTGATCTATCCTGGCCTATGAACATTTTGGTTTCACATCTGTACAGCAGCATGGGTTCCTTTTCACATTCTTGCACACCTATACTTTAATTTTTCCTGTTCACCAGAAGCTTTCAAGACAATCAATTTTTCTCCTTTATATGCACTTATTCTCAACTTCAGCTTTCCTAATAGCATAACTACTAGACCCTTCATTTACTTTAAGCACCCACAGCATTCTTCACACTCCCTTCAAGCATCCTCCTCTTTAATGCAAACTGTGGTAAGGCCCATTATATTTCTTTAAGGTTAAGTATCATGTCAAAATCACCCCAACTTTCTCTTCTCTCCGGTAATGCCCCATCCATAAAAACATCAAATAACATGGTGACTGCACATAACCTTGACTTACTCCCATACTTACTGCATAATACTCATTCATATCATTAAAACAGCTCTTTACAGCAATTAGAAGTCTTCAGCATTCTATCATATGCCTTTTCTATATACGAAAATGGAAGTATTCCTTTTCTTTATAATTTTTTCTCCTGTTTTCAAAGGGCAATGGTTAAATCAACCTTTTCCCTTCCTAAACTGACCAAGTTCTTTACTAAATATGGGTTTACTAATACTTTCAACATGATCAATCAGCATCCCAACATACACCTTGCCAACTGTACAATGGAGACATTCCAACATCCACCTTACCAACTACAGTATGGAGACTTCTTTCACTCTTACAATCCCATTTACTCCTTTTCCTTTATACAGTGGAAGAATAATTAACTTCCTTCAGTTATCAGGCACCAAGCTTCTTTTCCTTACTTTCAATATATAACTTCCTTCAGTTATCAGGCACCAAGCTTCTTTTCCTTACTTTCAATATACACTTTCCAGGTCTAATCCACATATCATTTTCACCATGATCCTTAATTTCACTCAGCACTCCATCTAAACCCACAACTATTGCATTCACTGTCAGCTATTGCTCTTCTCCTTATCTCTTTTGTAATATCTGCTTCCAAACATCTATTTCTCTCTCTCTTCTCTCTCTCTCTCTCACTTTTTCTCTAACCCTACAGTACCATTAGTCATATCTCCTTCACCTTTATTTGAAATACTCTATTATCTCCTACACATGAAAAATCTAAAACTACAAAATGATATTAAGCAGCAAGATGAGCCACCATTTTCATTCAAAAGTGAAATGGCTTTTACATAAAATGATACCTGAAAAGACTGAAAAAGTCCTATCAGAGGTCTTAAGATCAATAACAGCAATGAATCGATTTTGTGATGTTGAAAGAGGTAGGAACTTAAAAATTAAGAAAAATGTTGGCAGAAAATTGACAGTAAACCAAAGATTAAGAGAGTGCTGAAGTATGGAGGGCATGTGAAAATTTGGAATGAAAACAATGACTGATAAGTATACAAAATCAAAATCAGAGAGATTGGGTACTGTGAAAGATAGAAAGTAAAAGCAAAGGATATCATGTGATTAAATGAGTTATATGTACATCTAAATGAAGGAATTTGAAAAGACCTATAGAGAATCTATCCTGACTGTGATGCAATCAATTAGTTTTGAAAAAATCATACTGTTAAATAACTGCAAGAAGGGTAAATTATATAGAAAGCCTTAATAAAAACAAAGAGGAAGGAAAAGTATATTAACCTTTTCACACTCTTGTCGGTATTCCCCCTCCAGTTTGTGAAGCTGTTGCTGCAGTTGTCTGTAATCAACACTTAACATAGAATTCTGTCGTTCCTTCTCCTGACTAGATGCCTCTGCTTGTTGACGTTTTTGCTTTTCTGTATTTAAGCGTTCCTGCAAGGCTGTAAATTCAACATTAGTGTTTACAACTTAACTGTCTCAGGATTTTCATTTCCATTTCGAATACCTATCTATCTATCTACATATTTGATGCCTGTTCCCTTCTGGAACTCCCTCAAGGGGGTGGCCGCGGCAATAGTCTCCACAACTAGTGAACTCCAGTGCAGCTTCTTAGCATTTAGTGTCTCACCCTTAACAAGCCATTGGCAGAGGGCAACAGTGTTTGCAGAGGCTCCTGCTTATGTTCCTACTAACTAATACTACCTAGGCTCCTCCCTAATGTTATGGAGATTATTGCCATGGCCAACCCCTTGAGGGAGTTCCAGATGGGAAAAGGAATCAGAGATACAGATAGATGATTATACACATATATATGTCCAAAGCTCAGAAGTTAGACCAGGGTATTTCACTTGAGAAGGTTGTTTAGGTACCCTAGTGTACTGTACTCATTTGTACTTCCCACACTGATGTCTCTCACTCAACAAATATAAACTTCTTATTCTATTTTCATAATATAGTATTGATATCTATGATCTGAAAACTTCACAAAAAATTGAAAGAAAATCAAAAACACATTTTCAGGTGCATGAGGTAGAGGGACCTAACTTTCCATTACATCTATGAAGTCCTTAATTCAATTAGCAAGTATATGGCAAAAGTTTCAACCCAATAATTAACACATCAAGCCATAAATGAAAAGAAGCTTCACCTGCTAAAGCTTGGGCACTGGACTGGTGATTGTGTGTGGGAGCAGCATTGTTTGCTTCACGCAGTGCTCTTGCCTCTTGCTCATAGCGGCTTGTCATGCTCCGCAACTCCAACTCCAGTGAATTTCTATCCTTTTCCAGTTGTACAAGACGCTCAGAAACTTTTTCACCTTCTTTACGTGCAACAGACTCTCTCTCAAAAGCATTATCAAGCTGAAAGTATATTGCACTGATTTTCCTTACTAAATCACAAACTAAGATCTAACAGTGGGCAAATAAATATCACATCAATCCCTTCAAATCAATATGAACATACAGTATAACAGTTAATCACTTACAAAATCAACTACTTGTGGGAAAAAAAAAAAAAAAAAAAAAAAAAAAAAAAAAAAATTATTAAAGTAATATAAGACCAAGTATGTATCTATAAAAATTTACTAATTGTTGACAAAACAAGAGAATATCAAACTGTTAAAAAAAACACCAAGACTTTTCCATAATGAACAATTAACTTATTCAACAATTTCTGAAGCTTAAAGAAGAAAATTTAATAAGAACCAAGATAATAATGAATGCAAGGTATATATGTTGGAGTGTACATCTGAATGGAAAATTTTTTGAGGAAGTAATGTGTCTTAGATACCTGTGAGTGGACATGACAGTGAATGGAATATGGAAGTGGAAATGATTCATAGGGTGGTTGAGGGTGTGAATGTTCTGGGAGCACCGAGCAAGGTAAGAGTTGTTATCTGGGAGTGCAAAAATGGTTACATTTGAAGCTACAGTAGCCCTAACAATGTTATGTGGATGTGAAGCAAGGGCTACAGATAAAAATGTGAAGGAGGGTGCAGGTGTTGGAAATGAAATGTTTGAGGGCAATAAGAGGCGTGAGGTGGTTTGATAAAATAAGTAATAAAAGGGTCAGAAAGAGGTGCTGTTGAGATAAATGAAGAGGGTGTGCTGAAATGGTTTGGACATATGAGGTGAATGAGCAAAAAGAGTTTGATTACGAGGATTTATGTGTCCGTAGTGAAGGGAAAAAGAAGGGGAGACCAAATTGGATTTGGAAGGATGGGGTAAAAAAGTTTTGAATAGTATAGGCCTGAACATGGAGGAGGGTGGACGGTGTGCAGGAGATCGTGTGTACTGGAACAATGTGGTATACAAGGGGCGATGTGCAATCAGTGGATTGAACTAGGGCATATGAAACAGCTGGGAGAAACCAAGGAAAGGTCTGTGGGGCCTGGTTCTGGACAGGAGGTTGTGGTTTGAGTGTACTGCACATGACAGCTAAAGAATGAATGTGAGCGAATGTGGCCTGTCTTCGTCTGTTCTTGGCAATACATCACTAACATGGGAAATAGTAGACAAGTATGAAAGAAAGAAAGATATGTGAAAACTACAACATTAATATTAAATTCCAGGATAGAAAAGAAATTGTTTCATTAAGGAAATCTGGAAATAATTATTAAATGCTTGACAATAACACCGACACTCTTGTTGCCCCATCTCTTAACCTTGTATATGTGTACCAAGTCCTATACTCCTCTGCATGCATACACACACACACACCCTCAAGCATATGGTAAGTACCCACTTTATCAACTGGCTTGTAGAAGGGGATGAACAGCTGGGTTGACTGTCCTTTTAATCCTTCAAAGATTTTTATTAAACGTAAAGTCAAGCTAATTGCTTTGTATTGTTTTGGTATTAGCTTGGATACTCCTTTACATAATGGTGTTACATAAGCCAATTTGTGAATGTATGCTATTTTGTTTTCATTATGACCTTGCCTCAGTCATAACATCACTAGTTAAGCTACTGTTTTTTCTATCTCTTTAAAGAATGAGGCCAGGTATCCTTAAGCTGAATTCCACTGAGCTGATGAATCACAATGTTATATTGTCCGAGAGAGAGAGAAAGTGATTGCCTGCCAACCTACCTACAATAAGGTTCAGCAAAAATGGCAGGGTTAACGCAAAGTGGTCATCACATGATTTGTTTGATGTATAAGACTATTTTCTTCAGCTCTGAGAGAAAGAGAGTTATGCAATTTCATAAACTGTTGTGTTAAATGGACAAGAAAATAAACAGCAAAGATGACAATCTAAAAATATTCAATGGGAGTGAAAAACTGTGATTAAAACCTCATTCTTTTAAAATAAAACCATAGTATTAAGTAACATGTCAAGTACATCTATCTATTTATCTATATCTACATAAAGTACAGTTACCTGATATTTACAGAAGCAAGAAAATAAGAAACTGCCAATGTAATTACATACCTTGGACTGTAAAGCTTGTATTTTGAGTTCAGCTTGCGAGATAACTTCAGCCTGATGAGTTTTCTGTGCTCGTTCCTGGTCCAGTTGTGTTTGCAGGTTTACCAAATCACGTTCTAAGGTGTCCCGCACTGACTGGACTGCTGCTACTTTCTCCATATATTCTGTTACTGAGGCTTCTTTACGCTGAGTGATAACACTGAGTTCTGCATTTTGTTTTCGGAACCGTGTATTAGCATCAGACTCAGCCTTTAGTTTGTCCTGAACCTCTTTGAGCTGTTAAAATATTTATTGCAGTTTATCATGCATGATAAATATGAAATTAACATTATCTATGCAACCAATACCTATCATACAGATAATGGTAGGACTCAAAGTCCTGTCTTTTCAAACTCTTCAGATATTAGCATTACGAGGTATGAGAAACTATGCACTATTATCCCTAAGCTACATAATACCGACATATATATGCTTTATGGTATATCAATATACGCTATTTCACAAACTAACTTCTTTAGCTGGTCTATGGCTAGCTTTGCACCTAACTTTGAAGCTCTGATCATTTGGATGCTTCTGTGGTCTGAAATAGGCCACACAAACACTTCCTCCAAAGCATGACCCTTATGCCCTTCATGGCCTCTTCTCCCATTCTCCCTTCCCTAACCCACTTTTCTTTCTAGCTATCCCACACACGGTCAACTGACAATCAGTCCACAAACATACAATCTCTCCATCTCGCTAATGACACTTAATGACAAATAACTCTTCTTTTTTGAAAATCTCTACAAATCTTCACCTTTGCCTCCAGAAGGTAGTGATCAGACATCCCACCAGCTTCCCCCCCTCAGCACATCAACATCCAAAAGTCTCTCTTTCACACACCTATCAATTAACACATAATCCAATATTGCCCGTTGACCATCTCTTCTACTCACATATGTATACGTGTGAATATCCCTCTTTTTAAACCAGGTATTCCCAATCACTAGTCTTTTTTCAGCACACAAATCCACCAGCCTAACCATTGGAATAATGCAAAGTTTTCATAGTCGCTTCTTAGGACTAAGTCCATTGTATCCTATGGTAAAACAGTCTATGTTGTGTTTTCTGAGAATGTATCTCCAATGTAAACCTTGAGATATATGTTCATGACAATCAAACATGAACTATAACCAAAAAGATGAGTAAGAAACTATGAAGGGAAGTATAACTCATACATTCTTTTTATTTTAACATCTTTGGACAATACACTAACCTGCTTCTCCAATGAATTCAGCTTGTCATTGGCATGTTGCGCTGAAGAGAGATCTCGGGTGCGCTTGTTCTGTTCATCTTCTAACTTCTTTTTCACCTCTTGGTACAGCCCATCCAACTTCCGTCTACTTTCACTTTCGTTATCCGCCTGTGTAGAGACATTGAATAAAAATATTGCAAAACTAAAGAATGCACTTTGAAATCAGATTCAAAAAAAGAGGAAGGAAGGGTGGAAGAAGGCTGGAAGGGAGGAAGGGAAGAGAAGAAACTGAATAGGAGGAAAAGAAGATGAAGATTTGGTGAAGGAGTCATGAAACTTTTGCCACTTATTTATACTGGCAACTAGATGCTGGGAGAAGAATAACCTGTAGGAGATATGATTATAGGCACATTAGTGAAGTAAGTACCACAGTCATTTCTATAGATTAAAAAAGGCAAAATGACCATAAAACATTTACTCTGACATTATAAATTACGAATCATTTTACAAATTAGCAGACTGAGTCAATAACACGTATCAACAAGCAAAATTTGGTGGATAAATGTTACCAAGTAATGAAATAATATTAACAAAAAATATTAGAGAGAAAGAAAGAGAGATGATGATGACAAACACTACGTGTCTTCCTTCTCTGGGGGGTGGATCTACATCCCAACTCCTTCCTTTGAGTTTTTCCTATACCTTACTGCTATGTTATATTCAGTTTACAAGTCTATAAACTCTAGCTCAAACTTCCTCCACACAAGGCTTCTTAAATACTGAATGAGGGCATTATCAAGCAGATTTAAGTACAGCATAACACAAATCCAGAACTACTGCGAAGGAATTCTCCCCACTTAGATACCAACATGTTAAAGATCTCCCACTATAACTGAACTGGTTTCATTACATTTTTCTTCTACCTCTGGGATTCATAAACTAATCCTAGTATTATTTTCTAATAAGCTTATCTTTGGGGAAAAAAAAAATCAATGTTATCTACAACTATAAACTCTTTTGAACACAGGATAAGATTAGCTTTCACTACAAACAAGACAGCACCACCTATCTTATTTTCTCTGGTAATATCAAGGAGCATGTACCCTGGAATTATGTGTTTGGCACTAACTTGAAGTTGTTTCAGATTTTTTTTTTCTTTTTCAAAATTTTGTCTTACAATGTACCCTCTTAGGGAAAAAACAGAGTACTCACCTTCCTTTGAGCTTCCTTCAGATCATGTTGTAATAGTGCCAGCTTTCTGTCCAGATCTCTTCTTTCCTGCTGCCTCTCCTGCTCTTTCCTTGTTAGCACATCCAACTGACTTAAAGTTACTCGGTACTTGCTGTCTAATTCCTCCACTTGATTTCTATGGTGCTCTAACTCAGCACTCAGAACAGCAATCTGATTACTTGCATCAGTGCCATCATTGGTCTGTGTGACAGAGGTAATAATTAATCATAAGCAAGAAAAGGTAGATTCCATAGAATATGAGGAGTCAATCATACATCTCCAGCCATTAACTGAGGAAAACATTAGTCACATACTCCCCATGAAGAAGAGTACCTGTCTCTCCCTAACATGGAGAGGTGAAGATATTTTTAAGATATTTTATCATTTCTATACTCCAGAGTTGTGGGATGCATACATTCGAAGTCTTAAAATGTGAAGGAAAAATATGGCCAAAACACCCGTGCACAATGAGACAAATGCCCTGTCAATTTCTAGTATAATCTAATTTGAAACTCCCTTAACTGCAGCATCACTCAGAAGAAAACAATAACCTAAAACTGAGTAATTCTGACTGACAAGTCATTCCTTAAATCCTCCTCTCTAATGGTAATACAACTCTGTTGAGATATATGACAACCCTAATGGCATCATAAGTACATCAGTTACCTCCCAGCAGCCACACCAGAAGGTACTGTGCATTGTCCTTTTAAGAATTTTCTCTCATTCCTCTAACACACTCTGGCTCTCCATTGTGCTGTAATGGTTGCCTGTAAAATCATTTGCCAAGAGTCTATACATGTTTATAAAGTGCTTATTTGTATATTCTATGTTATTTCATTCATTAAAACTTGTAACTGTCATTTGTGTGTGAATTGCTAATGTGTTTCACAATCAAGACCCCTCCGTGCATCTGAAAAATGTCTCATCCCTCTGTAAAAGTGATATAAGTGTTGTTATATAAGTGTGTGGTGTTATATTTCCATATATTTAAGCTCTCATAACCCACCACATTTGTTCAACTCTGTTCGAATCCCTTGCTACATCTACATAAGAGCAAAAGGCCAGCATCTGGTCATTCCTTTGGATGCTGATTCACATCGTGCCTTAACACAGCGTGAATCGAACTCTGAGTACAAAACAGATGATCCTGATCTTGGGGCAATGAGTATGTGCAAGTCCATATTGTGGGCTTCTGGTCATTCTGCCCAGAGGAGCAGCAATACTGCAGGGCAGACAAGCAGCATCCTGCAACATGACTTCTACCTAGCCAAGGGTAATTGGTGCAAAGCAACCGCAACAAGTAAAACTATTTACTCCTCCCCCAACCACTACCACACTCCATGGTGATGAGAAACTGAGCTAAGGCTTGGGTCAAAGAAGTGGACCTGACTCATCCCCACACATGCCAGTCTCACCCACACATAACTGGGCAACCACCTCCACTACATCATCACCCATCTATGCAGTACCCCTGTCCATGAAGCTTCCAACACCAACTCCACCTGCTGCCACATCAACTCAACACCGCAAACCACCACCACAGCCTGCAGCACATCAACATCAAGGCATACTACAGGTTAGTATGAGAGCTGGGGAAAGATAGTTGGTATGAAATATGGGAAGCATGGGGAAACTACCACAGCAACAACCTCTAGCAGCTCCTGTTCCCTCCAGGAACAGAACACCCACAAAGGGGATTGCCATGGCAAAGAAGTCAGTACTTTTCCACCCTATCCCCCCATGTTACAGGTGGTTTTCCTATCACACCAACCCTTTTGATCATATTTCCATACACTCTGCTTGAAAACTACCAGTCCAGCATTCTTTCCACGTGCCTAAAACACCTCAAAGAAATACATTTCACTCACTATAAAACTGCACAATTCCTTCCCTTTGCATTCCCTGCTACACCAAAGCACTCATACACCCCACCATAATTTCCTCATTCAATCAAGTTATACCCAATGCTGTTCTCAAATAACTCATTCTTTAAGTAACCTATTCTTTATGTAGGCTTACATCAATTTTCTGCTGACCGTCAATTAGTGACAATCCCTATCTTTTTAAATATCTTATGATTCAGAAAAGACTGAACATATAATATAGATCAACCATGTTTCTTTTGAGCCGTAATCAATCTGTATAACATTTAATCTGAACCCTTCTGTTCATCGCAAACATCACTCTTTTATGAGAATCATAAACAAGACCAGCAAAATAGTCTCAATAATTTTTCACACCCAGTCTTACATTCTACTGTTTCATATTGTGAGAGAGAAAAAACTGCCTTGTATTATTCAGATTTTTATTATGTTAAAAACAATAAATATGGAAGAACCAGATAAGGATTAATTCACTTCACAACTTTCAACTTATAGATTCAGGCTGAAAAAGGCAAGCTCAATATTTCTTCCAACACTTTTTTACCATTGTGTTAGATGGTTTAAGATGTGTCGAAAAACCACAGTCAACTTAAGAAAATGACTTGCTGTAGCCTAATATGTTATGCTTAACCCCACTCCAAGACTTTCTGAAAAATGAAGGAACTTTGTTTTTTTCCATGCAATTTTAAAGAATAATTTTTTCTGAAAACACATAAGACAATATAGTTGATCTGTAATAAGTATATGTGATATGGTTCACAGAGGAATTTTTTCAAGGTGATTACTTACGAAATACCTAGTATCCAGGAATTACTTATAAAAGCTAAGAATATTAGACAAAAGGTGGAATGCAGCGGGATATTCATCAAATGTAACAAATCAAATGAAGAGAGAAAAAAAAAAAGACAATAAAAAACTGAAGACAACACCAACGGCAAGAGGATGGTGCAGCCCCACTAGCAATGCAGATACAGCAGGAGTATTAGGAGATGGGAATGTCAGGCTTAAAGAAATGTATTTAAATGTTCATGGATTACTTGTTGGAAAAGAGCTGGAAATCAAGGATCATACAAAGAGAAAGCGCCCCTGATACTGTTGGAGCTATGGAAACTAAGCTTACCATAGAGATATGTTCTCACCTGTTCTGCCCATTGGGATATATGATTGTATGAAAAGAAAGAGAAGGCAAAGGGTGGGGAACATTAGCCCTCATTAATAAAAAAAACAGCCTGCAGTTTCAAGAAAAATGGAGGAAGATGGCCAAATCAAACAATACTTAATGGAAAGAGTAACAGTAGGGAAGAAGAGCCCATTAGTGTTAATATTATATCATCCTCCAAAGAAATGCAATGATCTGGAACAAATATACAAAGATAACAATAAAGGAACCATCAGGATGGTGCATGAAGCACTGAAACAGTCACTTCTTAGGTTGGTAAGGGTTAAATATTGATAATTGGGGATTTTAATTTATTGTAGAGATAGCCCGGGTGAATTTAGATTCTAACTGTAATAAGTAGTCTTGGAGGCACAAGTTTTTAAGATTGCATACAGGAAATTTCCTAACATGTTAGAGAGCATACTAAGATGAGAGGGACTGATACATCATCATTGCTACGTCTTATCTTCACACATACTAGCAAGGATATTTAGAACATTATGAATAATACACCAGATGGAAGAAGATATCATGCAATACTCAGGTTTGACTATGTACAAAATGAGGACATTAAAAGAGCAAAGGTGAAACTCTGCATAAAGAGATATAACTATGGAAACTACACAAACCTCTATAATTTCTGTGGTAACGTAGATCAGGAAATGGGTTCAGGAACCAGGGTTATTGTAGTGTGAGGTTCTGTGAAATTTACAATGAAAGAGTATATATAATAGTGTAGTAGCAACATATGTTATCCCTGGGGATGGAGAGAAAGAATACTTCACACCTTCACACATATTCCTTGTGTGTCATAAAAGGTGACTAAAAGGGGTGGGAGCAGGGGGCTGGAAATCTTGCCTCCAGTTTTTACTTTTCCAAAAGAATGAATAGAGAAGGGGGTCAAGAGAGCATTTTCCCTCAAAGGCTCAGTCCTCTGTTCTTGATGCTACCTTGCTTATGTGGGAAATGGCAAATAAGTATGGGGAAAAAGAAAGCAACATATGTAACTTGCATTAACACCCACATCAGAGATCTTGGATGGCAATGGTACCTGCCTGACACTTCCGTAATGTACATATCAGCTGATTCTAAAGTTTCATATATTTTTTGACATATCAAAAATGAATGAAAAATCAACAAAACAGTCAGTGGTAGATCACTATAATCTGCATATGGAGCTTATTCATACATATTATCTTACTCCATTAGATTATCTTCTGACTCTCTTCTTCTTGCATATACTTTCTGTTTTCTAGCAAGCTACAGGTACTGTTAATGTTGCACATGACTTGGATAGTCCAAGGTCTACATCTATAAAATCAGAAACACAAAATCAAAGATAAGGTGACCATCCTAAAGCAATCAAAGCATCAGAGTCATCTAATCAGGAAAATTTAAAAGCAAATCCATTGCTTGTATATATGCTGCTTTCTTTCATTTGTTTTACTCTCTTATGTAGTTCTGCAAATGAAGACTCTAATCAACCCATGTCTCAGAATCTACAGATTTTTTCTTTTTTAAATCCTTGTTTGCATTAGAAAGGCAGCACCAGGAGCAAAAAAAGAGGTCTTATTCACTCTCTAGATGTTATGCATGATGCACCAGAACCACAACCCCCTATCCACAACCAGGCCTCTGAGACCTTTCCATGGTTCCCCTTGGCTGCTTCATCATGCCTTGGTTCAGTCTACTGACAGTACATAACCCCTGTATATCACACTGCTCCATTCCACTCTATCCATCTTAAATTCAGTTTCCCCTTTCTAACTGTCTCTTCCACTTCTGATACATATATCCTTTGTCAACCTCTCTTCACTCAATCTTTCCATGTGACAAAATCATTTCATCATATCCTCTTCAGCTCTCTTAAACATACTCTAACATGGATTTCAATCACTTCAGCTCTCTTAAACATACTCTAACATGGATTTCAATCACTAAAAAATAGGTTATTAAACTTTTGCCAAGGTAGTTTACTATGTGTTTTGACAGCTATTCCATAACACTTGATAAATCTGAATGTGAGTTTTCAATATCACAGTAGGTTTCCATTCAAGGCTCCGGAAGCTTAAAAGTAAAGGAAGGAAGAACTTTGAATGATGGTGTGCCCTACAGGGTACCCTTCACACACCCCACCATCCCAGACCAATGTCCTCTCACTACCTTCTAGTTCATAGAACATGACACTTGTCTTATTATCATATCATCTAACTTGCACAGCATCTCATAACTATTCATCAAAGCTCAGTACATGGGAAACCTAATGTCAAAAAATGAAAATGTTGAGAACAACCGAGTGATAATTACTATTTATGAAATAAGCAAGTTTTGAAAATGAACCTATCAAGTCCTACAACTGGAGGAAATGTAAACAAGTCCATTTCAGCAATCATACACAATCACAAAATGCAACAAGTATCCTTCAGCATGCACCTCATGTAGTTCTTGACTATAAATGCTGTTTTTCCTTGATTCCATTAAAGATATTGAGAAACAAATTAAAAGAAACAAATTATATACACTATGAAAGTCTCAAGCCCTTAACTGTAGAAAAATGACAAAAACAACACTACTCAAAACATCTTACACATTATCTTCTATTCTCACAATAAATTACACCATTAGTTAACATAAAAATGCCAGTAAAACAATTATGAAAACCCACTTCAGTTCATTTCAAACTATCAACCATGCAAAGTTTAATGTCAATTAATTGTCTACTTATAGGCAAGAAGAAGTCTATGTCTTCAATGATCATAAACAAGTATACCAAAATTATGCACACTACCACAAGCAAAGCATAAGTGCTTTATCAAAATCAATACTAAAGAAAGAAAACCAAACACATGCAATAATGTAAATTAATAATCACTAACAACAGCTGACTCTTGCATACAGTACCTTCAACAATTCCCATATCAATGTGTTCTGTAGGAAAGAGCACTACTGTTACCATGTGATTACGAGGTAAGCATAAATGAAGGTTATAAATTTATAATGTTAATATTTTGTTACATCAAGCTTATCTATCATAGGGCTTCTACACATTATAAAAGCAACTCAAGGAATACTACGCTGAAAATACAAGTATTTTTCAAGATTTCTTACTGGAACTGGAATTAAAAGGAGGAAAACAAATTGAGTACTACAGTGAGAGACAGTATTACCAAAAGTGAGCAAAACCATAAAATCATTTGTAGGTGCTCTCAAAATGATAAAATCAACTGACAATCAGTATTACCTAACAAAATTCCTTCAGCTATCATAACAACGACATTGAGGATTCCATCATCATGTTATGCACACTATATTAACAATGCTCTTTCAAAATGATAAAATTAACTGACAATCAGCATTACCTAACAAAATTCCTTTAGCAATCAGGATAAGTGCTCTATTCACCAAGTCAAAATATGACTTCTTTTTAACCCCCTATCCATCCATAAGAAGGGGTTACAAGGTCTCAGGCCTGCCACAGTGTTTTTGATCTATATAAACTTAAAACCTACAGCTTTGTTGAAATTCCATTTCAGTGCACTCATCTAAGTATCTTTCTTACCCTACCATTACTGACTTGATCAACCCTCCATACACCATACAGTCATTAAACATTTCATTTCCAACACATTCACCCTCTTTTGTATATTCTCATCTATGGGCCCATGCCTCATCCATACAACACCGTCAGGATTACTGTACCTTCAAACAAAACTATTACATATGATAGCTAGAGAATGGATATGAGCAAAAGAATTCTTTTCTTAGTTTGTTCCTGGTACTAACATGTATGAAAAAAGAAAAAAGGAGGATCACTTACAAACATGTACAAGTTAAAAAATGTAATATGTGACAGAAAATAGCCTTGGTTGTAGTAAAAGGCCTAGTGAGGATTTTCCCTCTAAGGCTCAGTCCTCTGTTCTTAACGCTACCTAGCTATCGTGGTTAATGGCAAGTATGTATGTATGTATGGGGGGGGGAATCTTTTTTTCATACTTGACTGCCGTTTCCCATGTTAATGAGGTAGTGCCAAGAAACAGAAGGAGAAAGACACATCCACTCACACACAGAAACACACATTTATATATAAAGCTACCTCACTAAAGTGGGAAATGGCGAATATGTATGAAAAGGAGAGAACATTATCTTGGAGAGCAAAAATGGGTGTTTGAAGGAATAGTAGTTCCAACAATATCAAATGGTTGTGAGGCATGGGCTATAGATAGAGTTGTACTGAGGAGGGTGGGTGTGTTGTAAATGAAATGTTTAAGGAAAATATGTGGTGTGAGATGGTTTTATCAAGTAAGTAATGTAAGGGTAAGAGAGATGTGTGGTAATAAAAAGAGTGTGGTTGAGAGAACAGACGAGGGTGTGTTGAAATGGTTTGGACATATGGAACATATGAGTGAGGAAAGGTTGACAAAGAAGATATATGTTTCAGA
>JAYMFT010028901.1:0-16089 GCA_038088735.1 Panulirus argus
TATTTCAATTAGGGCCCGGCCTTGATGTGGACTTTTGTCCGTGACTGGAGCCTTCAACATAAAAAAAAAAAAAAATCATCAGATATCTATTTTGATTTTCATTATAAACAGTGAACTCAGTACTTGTATTTTGAAAAGTCTTACTTGAGAAGTTACAGACAAGTGACATTATCTGGTAATTTCAGGAGACACATCGAAACTTATTGATATAAGTATGACTTAAATAATGAATTAAGTTAAAACTTTTAGGTTTTGATAAACTTTTTGTCACGGAGAATCGTAATAGATGTAAGAATCTAAGTCGATATTCGCTCATATTTTCTATAAATGATATAGTCGAAATGCTTATTGAAACAGAGAAACAGAAAACATAATTAATCAAAGTTTTGACCAATTAGCATTTTCATATCTTTATCATTTCAGGTATATATAGATACCACTTTAGAAATGACAATAGAATAATATACATTCATATAGATTCATGCAAACTAAGTTTGTTATGGGTCGCTATCTGTCAGCAGGTAAGGACCACATGCATAGTAAAAGTGTATGTGGTCTTAAAATTATCTTTAACACCTGAAGAACGGGGTAAAGACAATAAGCGTTATCAGCCCTCTCTTTCCGTGAGGGAGGAATCCATTCTTCTTCGAAGCTTTCATTTCAAGCAACTTCCAAACTTCCACTGATTTCAGCTTTCTCATCATGTCAAGGTTCTTCATGATATCCAGAAAAACATCACAATATGTGATGTTAACATCTGTTTCGATAAAGTACGAAAAAATTATATTCCTTTCGCTGCCGTGTGATCCGAAAGTATCGATTCGTGAGTTCGAAGCCGTGAGACCGCGTCAGTCCTCAGATGACGCCAATGATTCATCGTGGTATGGGTGTTACCTTGACCCAAATAGGGGAAAAATATTCATAAATAATGGCTATCATTAAAACACTAATCATAAATGATAAATAGCCATTACTTGTTAAATATTCACCTGCTAAAGGTAGAATCCCCATGGACGGAGTTGGTGGAGTGGTGAGGGAGGTGGGAGGCAAAGCCGTGCTTGAAGGTAGAGGAAACTGAAAGTGTTTTGAGGGTCATAGGCAGGTTTTAAGGCGGGTAGCATCATGAAACGGGCAAAGATGGAACTCTACTATGATTCTGGGGTGATTTGGGAGCCACCTATCCTTCTTTTCCCTCAATTATAGGGTTAATTGGTGACCTTAGGGGACAAAGCCCTATGTGACATCCATTAATCTATCAGTTCATTTAAAGGGGAAAATATTAAGGTTATCTGGTACTTCTCCTGACCACGAAATGTCTTTTATGTTGCCTAGGGAAAATAGTTAATAATATATAATTCATTTGCAAGTGAATTGCAAACCTTATGGCATAAATCAGCCTACACTGTTCTTTGATATCGTGATTCAACTACTGTGTGAGAATAAAAGTAAAAGTTAATCATTTTAGTGTCATATACGATGCTGATTCTTTCTGGTGTCAATAAATGGCATGAGAATGCAGTTTGGTGTTTTGGAAAAAATAGCATTGGAATTTGGTTAAAAAATCACGTTTTCAAGGCGTTTTGATATTTTTAAGTATCAATCATCAACTGTAAACATGTATTGTCATATACGAATTTAAAATATTTCTTTTGATTTTCTTTGCAACCAGTAAACTCAGTGTTTGAAATTTTATAAGTAGTACTTGAGAAATTTCAGACAAGCGACATTCTATGGTAATTTAAGTAGCCACATCGAAACTTATTGATATAAATATGACTTAAATAATAACTTGTTAGAATTCTTATGTTTGGATAAACATTTTACTAATGAGTATAACAATTTATTTCATGATCTGGCTCGAAGTAAACTCATTTTACGTGATTGATATAGATGTTACAAACGCGAAAATCTCTGGTGAACTTAACACCTGACGAAGGTGGTAGAGACAGTGAGCATTATCAGCTCTCTCTTTCCGTGAAGTGTAAACTTAGGAAGGAAACTACTCTGCTTCGAAGCTTTCATTTTAACCAACTTCCAAACTTCCACTGGACTGAGTTTTCCTCATCATATCCAGGTATTAACTTCTATTTCGATAAAGTAGCAAAGAAGTTATATTCCTTTCGCTGGCGTGTGTTCGAAGCCTTGAGACCGTGCCAGTCCTTCAATGACACCACTGATACATCGTGGTATGGGTGTTACCTTCACCCAAATAGTAAATAGATATTCATAAACAAATGGCTTTTATCAAAACACTTATCATACTTGATAAATAGCCTTTGCTTAATAATCATTCATCTGCTAGAGGTGGAATCGAAACGGGTAGGGTTGGTGGAGTGTTGAGGGAGGTGAAAGGCAAAGCCGTGCTTGAGGTTAGAGGAAAGTGAAAGTGTTTTGAGGGTCATAGGCAGGTTTCTAGACGGGTAGAGTCATGACATGGGCCATTATAACGCTCTGGGGTTTTGGTTGCCGCCTATCCTCCTTCTCACCCAAATATAGGGTTAATTGATGACCTTAGGGGACAAAGCCCTATGTAGGATTCATAAATCTATCAATTCTTTGAAAGAGGAAAATATTAAGGTTATCTGGTACTTTCCCTGTCCACGAAATATCTTTTAAGTTGCCTGTGGGAAATGGAAAATTATATATAAATCATTTGGAAGAGAACTGCATCCTGATGGCATAAATAAGCCTTCACCGCCATTTGATAACGTGATTCAACTTTACGTATATGTCACTTGATAACCAGATTTACTGAATTCATTGCTCAGTAATTTTAGTAAGAAAATACACCTGAAATCAACTACTTCCTAAGAATAGAATTAAAACTTGGTCATTTTCATGTCATATGCAATGCTGATTCTTACTGGTGTCAATATATGGCATGAGAATGCACTTTTGCGTTTTGGAAAAAATGTCATTGGAATCTAGTTACAAAATCGCGTTTTTCAAGGCTCTTTAATATCTTTAAGTATCAGTCATCAACTGTATATATGTATTTTCAGACCAGAATTTATAATATATCATCAGATATTTATTATGATTTTCTTTGTAAATAGTGAACTCAGTATTTGAATTTTTAAAAGTCTTACTTGAGAAGTTAAAGACAAGTGAGATTCTCTATTAATTTCAGGAGACATGTCGAAACTTACTGATATAAGTAATACTTAAATAATAAATTAAGTTAGAATTCTTAGGTTTTGATATATTTTTGTTACGGAATATCGTAATGGATATCAGAATCTGAGTCGAAACTCGCTAACATTTTCTATAAATGATATAGTCAAAATGCATATTTAAAAAGAGAAACAGATAGTATAATCAATCATAATTTTGACCATTAGCATTTTGATATCTTTATCATTTCAGGTATGTATAAATACCACTGTCGAATTGAGTTTGTTATGGGTCGCTATATTTCAGCAGGCAAGGACCACATGCGTAGTAAGAATGTATGTGGTCTTAAAATTATATTCAACACCCTAAGAAAGGGGTAAAGACAATGAGCGTTATCACCCTGCTCTTTCCGTGAGGGAGGAATCAACTCTTCTTCGAAGCTTTCATTTCAAGCAACATCCAAACTTCCACTGGTCTGACCTTTCCTCATCATGTCAAGGTTCTTAATAATAGCCAGAAAGGCCTCACTATATGTGGTGTTAACTTCTGTTTACATAAAGTACGAAAGAAATTATATTCCTTTCGCTGGCGTGTGACCCGAGAGTATCGACTCGTGAGTTCGAAGCCGTGAAACCACGCCAGTCCTCCGATGACGCCACTAACTCATTCGTTGTACGGGTGTTTCCTTGACCAAAATAGGTAATAAATACTCATTAATGAATGGTTTTCATTAAAAAAAACTAATCATACATCATAAACAGCCATTACTTGATAATTATTCACGTACTAGAAGTGGAATCGCCATTGGCAGAGTTGGTGGAGTGGTGAGGGAGGTGAGAAGCAAAGCCTTGCTTGAGGGTAGGGGAAAGTGAAAGTGTTTTCAATGTCATAGGCAGGTTTCTGGGCAGGTAGGGTCATTACTCTTGCCAAGATGGAACTCCATTATGATTTTGGGGAGATTTAAGAGCCGCCTATCCTCCTTTTCACTCAATTAGAGGGTTAATTGGTGACCTCAGTGAACAAAGCCCTATATGAGATCCATTAATCTATCAATTCGCATGAAGGAGAAAATATCAAGGTTATTTGGTACTTCACCTGACCACGAAATGTCTTTTATGTCTCCTATGGGAAAAGGAGAATTATGTATAAATAATTTGGAAGAGAATTGCATCCTGATGGCATAAAACATCCTTCACTGTCCTTTGGTATCGTGATTCAACTTTATGCACACGTCAATTGATAGCCAGATGTATTGAATTCATCTAGTTCCCTTGAGAAATATCTTTTCATGCCTATTTCGCTACCTATATCATTGTTAAGTCATTTTACTAAGAAAATACTCCTGAAATCTACTACTGCCTGAGAATGAAAGTAAGTTAATCATTTTAATGTCATATACAATGCTGATTCTTTCAGTTGTCAATAGATGGCAAGAGAATGCATTTTGGTGTTTTTGAAAGCACAGTATTGGAATTTTGTTACAAAATCACATTTCTCATGGCTTTTGGTATTTCTAAGTATGAATCATCAACTTTATACATATTTTTTTAAATACGAATTTATAATGTTTCTTTGCAACCAGTGAACTCAATGTTTGAATTTTTAAAAGTATTTCTTGAGAAGTTTCAAACAAGCGACATTCTGTGGTAATTTAAGTAACCATATCGAAACTTATTAATCTAAATATGACTTAAATAGTAACTTAAGTTAGAATTCTTAAGTTTGGATAAACATTTTGCTCCTGAGTATAACAATATATGTGATGATTTGGCTCGAAACAAACTCATTTCACGTGATGGACATAGATGTTACAAACGCTAAAATATTTGGTAAACTGAACAGCCATATCAAAACTTATTGATATATATTTGACTTAAGTAGAGACTTGAATTAGAATTTATAGTTTTTGAAAAACTTTTTGTTACTGAGTATCGTAATGGATACTCAAAGAGAGAAACAAATAGTATAATTGTTCATAATTTTAACCAATTAGCATTGTGATATCTTTATCATTTCGTGTATATATAAATACCACTTTGAAAATGATAGTAAAGTAATTCATTTTCATATTCATTTATAAAAACTGAGTTACTTATGGCTCGGTATCTGTCAGCAGGCAAAGGCCACATGCATTGTGAGAGTGTATGTGGTCTTAAAATTATCCTTAACATCTGACGAAGGTGGAAAAGACAGTGAGCCTTATCAGTTCTCTCTTTCCATGAAGTATGTATTCAGAGAGGAATCGACTCTGCTTCGAAGCTTTCATTTCAACCAACCTCCAAACTTCCACTGGTCTGACTTTTCCTCATCATGTCCAGGTTGTTAGGAATATCCACAAAGACCTCACTATATGTGGTGTTAGCTTCTGTTTTGATAAAGTAACAAAGAAGTTACATTTATTTGGGTGGCGTGTGCCCGAGAGCATCGACTCTTGAGTTCGAAGCCGTGTGACCCCGCCAGTCCTCCAATGACGCCACTGATACATCGTGTTATGGGTGTTGCCTTAACCCAATTAGTTAATAAATACTCATAAATAAATGGCTTTATATAAAAGACTAATTATAAGTGATAAATAGCCATTGCTTGATAATTATTCAACTGCTAGAGTTGGAATCACTATGGGCAGGGTTGGTGGAGTGTTGTGGGAGGTGGGAGGCAAAGCCGTGCTTGAATGTAGAGGCAAGTGAAAGTGGTTTTAAGATCATTGGCAGGTTTCTAGGCGTTTAGGGTCATAACCTGGGCCAAGATGGAACTCCATTATGACGTTATGGGGTTTTGGTTGCCGCCTGTCCTCCTTTTCACCCAAATATAGGGTTGATTGGTGACCTAAGGGGACAAAGCCCTATGTAAGATTTATAAATCTGTTAGTTCTTGGAAAGACGAAAATATTAAGGTTATATGGTACTTCCCCTGCCCAAGAAATGTCCTTTATTCTACCTGTGGGAAATGAAAAATTATATATAAATAATTTGGAAGAGAATTGCTTACTGATGGCATAAATCAGCCTTCACCGCCATTTGATAACGTGATTCAACTTTACGTACATGTCACTGGATAACTAGATCTACTGAATTCATCTAAATCTTTTGAGAGATGTCTTTTCATGCCATATTTGGCTCCCTATTTCATTGTTCAATAATTTTAGTAAGAAAATATTCCTGAAATCAACTACTGGCTGAGAATAAAAGTAAAATTTGATCATGTTCATGTCATATATAATGCTGATTCTTTCTGGTGTCAATATATGGCGTAAGAAAGCACTTATGCGTTTTGAAATCTTTTAAATTGGAATCTAGCTACATAATCACATTTTTCATTGCATTTTAATATTTCTAAGTATCAGTCATCGCCTGTATATATGTATTCTCAGACCAGAATTTATATTACATCATCATATATTTATTTTGATTTTCTTTGTGAACAGTGAACTCATTATTTGAATTTTTAAAAGTATTACTTGAGAAGTTACAGACAAGTGAGATTCTCTAGTAATTTGAGGAGACACATCGAAACTTATTGATATAAGTATGACTTAAATAATAAATTAAATTAGAATTTGTATAGATGATATAGTCGAAATGCGCTTATTCAAATAGAGAAACAGATAGTATAATTAATCATAGCTTTGACCAATTAACATTTTGATGTCATTATCATTTCAGGTATATATAAATACCAGTATGGAAATTATAATAAAGTAATATACATTCATAAAGATTCATGCAAACTGAGTTTATTATGGGTCGCTATATGTCAGCAGGCAAGGACCATTTGCATAGTAAGAGTGTATGTGGTTTTAGAATTATCTTTAGCACCTGAAGAAAGTGATAAAGACAATGAACATTATCAGCCCTCTCTTTCCGTGAGGGAAGAATCGACTCTTCTTCGAAGCTTTCATTTCAAGCAACTTCCAAACTTCCACTGGTCTGGGCTTTCCTCATCATGTCAAGGTTCTTAATAATATCCAGAAAAGCCTCACTATATGTGGTGTTAACTTCTGTTTCGATAAGATACGAAAGAAATTATATTCCTTTCGCTGGCGTGTGACCCGAGAGTATCAACTCGCGATTTCGAAGCAGTGAAACCGCGCTAATCCTCCGATAACGCTACTGATTCATCGTTGTACGGGTGTTTCCTTGACCAAAATATGGAATAAATATTCATGAATGAATGGCTTTTATGAAAAGACTAATCATAAATGATAAACAGCCATTACTTGATAATTATTCACTCGCTAAAGGTGGAATCGCCAATAGCAGAGTTGGTGGAGTTGTGAGGGAAGTCTGAGGCAAAGCCTTGCTTGAGGGTTGAGGAAAGTGAAAGTGTTTTGAATGTCTAGACAGGTTTCTAGGCGGGTAGGGTCATGACTCTGGCCAGGATGGAACTCCATTACGGTTCTGGGGATATTTTGGAGCCGCCTATCCTCCTTTACACTCAATTAAAAGGTTAATTGGTGACGTTTGGGAAGAAAGCTCTATATGAGATTCATTAATCTATCAATTCGTATAAAGGGGAAAATATTAAGTTTATCTGTTACTTCCCCTGACCACGAAATATCTTTTATGTTGTCTATGAGAAATGGATTATTATATATAAATTATTTGGAAGAGAATTGCATCCTGATGTCATAAATCAGCCTTCACTGTCCTTTGATATCGAAATTCAACTTTACGCACATGTCAGTTGATAGTCAAATCTACTGAATTCATCTAAATCTCTTGAGAAATAACTTTTCATGCCATATTTGGCTACCTATATCATCGTTCAGTCATTTTAGTAAGAAAATACTCCTGAAATCAACTTCTGGCTGAGAAGATAAAGTTAATCATTTTAATGTTATATACAATTCTGATTCTTTCTTGTGTCAAGAGATGGCATGAGAATGCACTTTGGTGTTTTGGAAAAAAAATATTGGAATTTTGTTACAAAATCACGTTTTTCATGGCTTTTTGATATTTCTAAGTATCAGTCATTAACTGTATACATGTATTTTCAGATTTGGTTTTATAATGCTTATTTTGATTTTTTTGCAACCAGTGAACTCAATGTTTCAGTTTTTAAAAGTATTACTTGAGCAGTTTCAGACAAGCGACATTTTATGGTAATTTGAGTAGCCACATCGAAATTTATTGATGTAAATATGAATTAAATAATGACTTAAGTTAGAATTCTTAAGTTAGGATAAACATTTTTCTACTGAGTATAGCAATATATGTGATGGTCTGGCTCGAAGCAAAGTCAATTCACGTCATTGACATAGATGTTACAAACGCGAAAATCTCTGGTAAACTGAGCAGCCTTATCAGAACTTATTGATATATATTGGACTTAAGTATTAACTTGAATTAGAATTTCTAGGTTTTGGTAAACGTTTTGTTACTGAGCATCGTAATAGATGTGACAATCTGAGTTGATACTCCCTCACATTTCCTATAACTGATATAGTCACAATGCATCATCAAAGAGAGATACAAATAGTGTGATTATTCATAATTTGACCAATTAGCATTGTGATATCTTTACCATTTCATGTGTATATAAATGCCACTTTGGAAATTATAGTAGAGTAATATATTTCCGTATTGATATATAAAAAGTGAGTTTGTTTTGGCTAGGTGTCTGTCAGCAGGCAAGCGCCAAATTCATAGTGAGAGTGTATGTGGTCTTAGAATTATCCTTAACACTTGACAAAGGAGGAAAAGACAGTGAGGGTTATCAGCTTTCTCTTTCCGTGAAGTGTGAACTCAGGGAGGAATTGACTCTGCTTCGAGGCATTCATTTCAACCAAATTCCAAACTTCCACTGGTCTCAACCAAATTCCAAACTTCCACTGGTCTGAGTTTTCCTCATCATGTCCACGTTGTTAGTAATACCCACGAAAACCTCACTGTATGTGGTGTTACCTTCTGATTCGATAAAGTAACAAAGAAGTTAAAATCCTTTCGCTTGCGTGTGCCCAAGAGTATCGACTCGTGAGTTCGAAGACATGAGACATGATAAGTATTCAACTGCTAGAGGTGGAATCGCCATGGGCAGGGTTAGTGGAGTGTTGAGGGAGGTGGGAGGCAAACCCGTGCTTGAGGGTACAGGACAGTGAAAGTGGTTTGAGGGTCATAGGCAGGTTTCTAGATGAGTAGGGTTATGACTTGGGCCAAGAGGGAACTCCATTTTGACTTTCTGGGGTTTTGGTTGCCGCCTATCCTCCTTGTCACCCAAATAAAGGGTTAACTGGTGACCTTAGGGGACAAAGTCCGTTGTAAGATTCAAAAATCTATCAGTTCTTTGAAAGAGGAAAATATTAAGGTTATCTGGTACATGCCATGCCCACGATATGTTTTTTATGATACCTGTGGGAAATGAAAAATTATATATAAATCATTTGGAAGACAATTGCATCCTGATGGCATAAATCACCCTTCACCGCCATTTGATAACGTGATTCAACTTTACGTACATGTCACTTGATAACCATATCTACTGAATTCATCTAAATCTTTTGAGAGATGTCTTTTCATGCCATATTTGTCTCTCTATTTCATTGTTCACTCATTTAAGTAAGAAAATATTCCTGAAATCAACTCCTGGCTGAGAATAAAAGTAAAAGTTAATCATTTTAATGTTATATGCAATGCTGATTCTTTCTGGTGTCAATATATTGCATGAGAATGCACTTTAGTGTTTTGGAAAAAAAGTGTATTGGGATTATGTAACAAAATCACGTTTTTTTATAGCTTTTTGATATTTTTAAGTATAATTATCAATTGTATACATGGATTTTCAGATATCTATTTATAATGTTTATTTTAATTTTCTTTGCAACCAGTGAACTCAATGTTTCAATTTTTAAAAGCATTAGTTGAGAAGTTTCAGACAAGCGACATTCTATGGTAATTTGAGTAGCCACATTGAAATTTATTGATGTAAATATGACTTAGATTATGACTTAAGTTAGAATTCTTAAGTTTGGATAAATATTTATCTACTGAGTATAAAAATATATGTGATGATCTGGCTCCAAGCAGACTCATTTCACGTGATTGACATAGAAGTTACAAACGCTAAAATCTCTGGTAAACTGAGCAGCCTTATCGAAAACTTATTGATATATATTTGACTTAAGGACTTTCTTCAATTAGAATTTCTTGGTTTTGATAAACTTTTTGTTACTATCTTAATGGATGTGACAATCTGAGTAGAAACAAATAGTATAATTATTCATAGTTTTGACCAATTAGCACTGTCAGATCTTTATCATTTCATGTATATATACATGCCACTTTGGAAATGATAGTAAATATTTTCATATTGATTTATAAAAACTGAATTTGTTATGGCTAGGTATCTGTCAGCAGGCAAGGGCCACATGCATAGTGAGAGTGTATGTGGTCTGAGAATTATCCTTAACACCTGACGAGGTGGTAAAGATAGTGAGCGTTATCAGCTCTCACTTTCTGTGAAGGAATCGACTGTGCTTCGAAGCTTTCATTTCAACCAACTTCAAAACTTCCACTGGTGTGACTTTTCCTCATCATGTCCAGGTTGTTAGTAATACCCACAAAGACCTCACTATATGTGGTGTTAACATCTGTTTCGATAAACCAACAAAGAAGTTATATTCCTTTCGTTGGCGTGTGCCCGTGAGTATCGACTTGTGAGTTCGACGCCGTGAGACAGCGCCAGTCCTCCAGTGACGCCATTGATACATCGTGGTATGGGTGTTAACCCAAACAATTGATAAATATTCACAAATAAAAGGCTTTTATCAAACGACTAATCATAAATCATAAATAGAAATTCCTTGATAATTATTCAACTGCCAGAGGTGGAATCGCCATGGGCAGGGTAGGTGGAGTGTTGAGGGAGATGGGAGGCAAAGCCGTGCTTGAGGGTAGAGGAAAGTGAAAATAGTTTGAGGGTCATAGGCAGGTTTCTAGACGGGTAGGGTCATGACTTTGGCGAAGATGAAACTCTATTATGACGCTCTGGGGTTGCCGTCTATCCTCCTTCTCACCCAAATATAGGGTTAATTGGTGACCTTAGGGGACAAAGCCCTATGTAAGAATCATAAATCTATCAAATCTTTGAAAGAGGAAAATATTAAGATTATCTAGTACTTCAACTGACCACAAAATGTCTTTTATGCTACCTGCGGGAAATGGAAATTTATATATAAATCATTTGGAAGAAAAGTGCATCCTGATGGCATCAATAAGCTTTCACCGCCATTTGATAACGTGATTCAACTTTACGTACATGTCACTCGATAATCAGATATACTGAATTCATCTAAATCTTTTGAGAGATGTCTTTTCATGCCACATTTGGTTCTATCTTTCATTGTTCAATCATTTTAATAGAAAATATTCCTGAAATCAACTACTGGCTGAGAATAAAAGTAAAACTTGATCATTTTTATGTCATATGCACTGCTGATTCTTTCTGGTGTAAATATGTGGCATGAGAAAGCACTTTTGCATTTTGGAAAAAATATTATTGGAATCTAGTTAAAAGATCACGTTTTTCATTGCTTTTTAATATCTTTAAATATCAGTCATCAGCTGTATATATATATTCCCAGACCAGAATTCATAATATATCATCAGATGTTTACTTTGATTTTCTTTTTTAACAGTGAATTCAGTTTTTGAAATTTTAAAAGCCTTACTAGAGAAGTTACAGACAGTGAGATTCTCTGGTAATTTCAGGAGACACATAGAAACTTATTGATATAAGTATGACTTAAATAATGAATTCAGTTAGAATTCTTAGGTTTTAATAAACTTTTTGTTACGGAGTATTGTAATGGATGTGAGAATCTGAGTCAAAACACGCTCACATTTTCTATAAATGATACAGTCGAAATACTTATTCCAATAGAGAAACAGATAAGATTATTAATAATAGTTTTGACCAATTAGCATTTTGATATCATTTTCATTTCAGGTATATATACATACCACTTTTGAAATGATAAAATATTATAAATTCAAAAAGATTTATGCAAAGTGAGTTTGTTATTGGTCGTTATCTGTCAGCATGCAAGGACCACATGCATAGTAAGAGTGTATGTGGTCTTAGAATTATCTTTAACACCTGAAGGAAGGGTTAAAGACAATGAGCGTTATCAGCCCTCTCTTTTCGTGAGGGAGGAATCGACTCTTCTTCGAAGCTTTCATTTCAAGCAATTTCCAAACTTCCACATGTCTGAGCTTTCCTCGTCATGTCAAGGTTCTTAATAATATCCAGAAAGGCCTTAATATATGTGGTGTTAAATTCTGTTTCGATAAATTACGAAAGAAATTATATTCCTTTCGCTGGCGTGTGACCCGAGAGTATCGACTTGTGATTTCGAAGCCGCGAGACCGCGCCAGTCCTCCGATGAAGCCACTGGTTCATCGTTCTACGGGTGTTTCCTTAACCCAAATAGGGAATAGATATTTATGAATGAATGGCTTTTATTAAAAGACTAATCATAAATGATAAACAGCTGATAGTTAGATCTAGTGAATTCATCTAAATCACTTGAGAAATATCTTTTCATGCCATATTTGGCTACCTATATCATTTATCAGTCATTTTAGTTATAAAATACCCCTGAAATCAGCTACTGGCTGAGAATAAAAGATAAAATTAATCATTTTAATGTCATACACAATGCTGATTCTTTCTGGTGTCAATAAATGGCATGAGAATGCACTTTGGTGTTTAGGAAAAAATGGTATAGGAATTTAGCTACAAAATCACGTTTTTCATGGACTTTTGATATTTTTTAGTATCAATCATCAACTGTATACATGTATTTTCAGATGCGAATTTAAAATGTATATTTGGATTTTCTTTGCAACCAGTGAACTCAATGTTTCAATTTTTAAAAGTCTTACTTGAGAAGTTTCAGACAAGCTACATTCTATTGTAATTTGAGTAGCCACATCGAAACCTATTGATATAAATAAGAATTAAATAATGACTTAAGCTAGAATTCTTAGGTTTGGATAAACATTTTGCTACTGAGTATACAAATTTACGTGATGATCTGGCTCGAAACAAACTCATTTTACGTGATTGACAAAGATGCTTCAAACGCGAAAATCTCTGGTGAACTGAGCAGCCTTATCAAAACTTGATATAAATTTGACTTAAGTTGCAACTTGGATTAAATTCCTAGGTTTTGATAAACTTTTTCTTACTGAGTATCGTAATGGATGTGACAATATGAGTCGATACTCCTTTAAATTTCCTATGAATGATTTAGTCAAAATGCACACTCAAATAGAGAAACAAAAAGAATTATTCTTCATAGTTTTGAACAATTAGCATTGTGATATCTTTATCATTTCATGTATATATAAATGCCGCTGTAGAAATGATAATGGAATAATATACATTCATATAGATATATAAAAACTGAGTTTGTTATAGCTAGGTGTTTGTCAGCAGGCAAGGGCCACATGTATCGTGATAGAGTATGAGGTCTTAGAATTATCCTTTACACCTAACGAAGGTGGTAAAGACAGTGAGCGTTATCAGACCTCTCTTTCCGTGAAGTGTGAACTCAGGGAGGAATGGAATCTGCTTCGAAGCTTGCATTTCAACCAACTTCCAAACTTCCACTGGTCTGACTTTTCCTCATCATGTCCACGTTGTTAGTAATATCCACAAAGACCTCACCATATATGGTGTTAACTTCTATGTCGATTGAGTAAGAAAGAACTTATATTCCTTTCACTGGCGTGTGCCCGAGAGTATCAACTCGTGAGTTCGAAGCCCTGAGATCGCGCCAGTCCTCCAATGACGCCACTGATACATCGTGGTATGGATGTTACCTTGAAGCAAATACCGAATAGATATTCATAAATAAATGTGTTTTATTAAAAGACTAATTATAAATGATAAATAGACATTGTTTGATAATTATTCAACTGCTGTAGGTGGAATCAGTATAGGCTGGGTTGGTGGAGTGTTCAGGGAGGTGAAAGGCAAAGCTGTGCTTGAGGGTAGAGGAAAGTGAAAGTGTTTGAGGGTCATAGGCAGGTTTCTAGGCGGGTAGGTCATGACTTGGTCAAAGATGGAATTTCATTATGACGCTCTGTGGTTTTGGTTGCCGCTTATCCTCCTTCTCACCCAATTACAGGGATAGTTGGTGACCTTAGGGGACATAGTCCCAATGTAAGATTCATTAATCTATCAATTCTTTGAAAGGGAAAAACATTAAGGTTATCTAGTACTTCCCCTGTCGACGAGATGTCTTTTATGCTTCCAGAGGGACATGGAAAAAAAATGAATATATAAATCATTTGGAAGAGAATTGCATCCTGATGGCATAGATCAGCGTTCACCGCCATTTGATATCGAGATTCAACTTTACATACAAGTCACTCGATAACTAGATCTACTGAATTCATCTAAGTATTTTGAGAAATGTCTTTTCATGTCATATTTGGTTCCTTCTTTCATTGTTCAGTCATTTTAGTAAGAAAATTCTCCTGAAATCAAATACTGGCTGAGAATAAAAGTAAAACTTAATCATTTTCATGTCATATGCAATGCTGATTCTTTCTGGTGTCAATATATGGCATGAGAATGCACTTTTGCGTTTTGGAAAAAATGATATTAGAATCTAGTTACAAAATTAGGCTTTTATGGCTTTTTAATATTTCTAAGTATCGGTCATCAACTGTATATATATATTTTCAGATGAGATTTTATCACATGTCATCAGATATTTATTTTGATTTTCTTTGTAAAAAGTGATCTCAGTATTTAAAGTTTTAAAAGTCTCTTTTGAGAAGTTACAGACAAGTGACATTCTCTGGTAATTTGAGGAGCCACATTGAAACTTATTGATATAAGTATGATTTAAATGATAAATTAAGTTATAATTCTTAGATTTTGATAAACTTTTTGTTACGCAGTATATTAATAGATGAGGGAATCTGAGTCGAAACTCTCTCACATTTTCTATAAATGCTATAGTCTAAATGCTTATTCAAATAGAGAAAGAGATAGTAAAATTAATCATAGTTTTGACCAATTAGCTTTTTGATATCTTTATCTTTTCAGGTAAACTTAAACACCACTGTGGAAATGATAACAAAGTAATATATATTCATATAGATTCATGCAAAGTGAGTTTGTTATGGGTCGCTATATGTCAGCAGGAAAGGACCACATGCATAGTAAGAGTGTTTGTCGTCTTACAATTATCCTTAACACCTGAAGAAAATGGTAAAGACAATGAGCGTTATCAGCCCTCTCTTTCAGTGAGGGAGGAATCGACTCTTCTTCGAAGCAACTTCCAAATTTCCACTGGTCTGAGCTTTCCTCATTATGTCAAGGTTCTTAATAATATTCAGAAAGGCCTCACTATATGTGGTGTTAACTTTTGTTTCGATAAAGTACGAAAGAAATGATATTCCTTTCGCTGGCGTGTGACCCGAGAGTATGGACTTGTGAGTTCGAAGCCGTGACCATGCGCCAGTTCTCTGATGACGCCACTGATTCATCGTTGTATGGGTTAGTTAGCTAGTTAGTTAGTTATATATTGATAGCTACATCAAAAGGACGAAGTAGTATGCTACTCTCCTCCTCAAATGAATATAAGAAAACTATATAAAATCAAAGTTATAGAAAATTATCAATTAATAGATAAAGTACATCAATCAATCAAGAAACAAATAAAATATCAACAAAATCAAAATCTAGGTGCAAGTTTTTTATACTGCGCCAGTATGCTTTTAAGAACCCCATTATTTAGCATCCAACAAATTTGTTCCTTCAAGCTAACAATTTTAATATTTCTAAATGGTTGTATGTTTACACAGTGCAGCATATAATGTTCTAGAGTATGTCCATCAGGTGCTTGGCAAAGCTGACAGAGTCGACCAGCCCCTCCACTCAACTGCCAGTAATACTTATATCCCAACCTTAGTCTCATTACAACACTGTCCACTGATGGATGATTGACCCCATAAGTTA